>JAODAL010007523.1:0-124535 GCA_025379985.1 Phyllomedusa bahiana | reverse complement strand
CTTGTTTTTTTCCTAAAAGCAAGGAAAATTACAAATGATGGGGTTTTGCAAAAATGATATTTTTAAAGTTTTAAAATTGTTTTGGTCACTCTGCCTGACTGGGATTCAGCCTCCTCTAAGTTTCCACTAACAGCGTCTTCAGTCCGAATGTCATCTCCTCGACAATTTGGGATGACTAAGGAGCAATGTCTTTCAAGATCTCAAAGACTGGTCTCACTTTAGAAAGAGTGTATGGCTCGTAAAAAAAGAAGTTCCTCCTAATATGCGTGGAGTGTATTTTCTTGAATAAGGATTTCTAGTTATGTGCCCCTTTGTTGTTATTCTTCTCCCGAATGCCCCTTGGGAAAAGTTACTGGGTATATTAATGTCCCCTGTACCCATTTTTCCTCGCTTAAAAGGGATAGCGGACGTATATACTGGGTTTAAAAGCGCCCGAGATAAGCCGAGGAACCTACTTTTGTCACAAAAAACGGGAACGCTTATTGACTCGAGTATAAGTCTAGGGTGGAAAATGCAGCGGCTACCAGTAAATTTCAAAAATAAAAATGGATACCAATAAAATAACCTAGGCCGGGGGTAATTCCCCATAGGAAAATTATAGGAGGGTATAGGGCCCCCTAGGGTTATAGGGAGGGGGAATTGCCCCCCATAGGCAGGTTTTGGAGGTAAGGTCCTCATAGGGAGGGTATAGGGAAGTATGGTCCTATAGGGGGGTATAGGCAGTTCTAGGCAGGGTATATTCCTCTAGACGTCAAAAGGGGGGATAAGGTATAGGGGCCCCCAGGCGGTTATAGGAGGTATTGGCGGGTTTTAAAACAAAAAAACAAACACCTCGTCCCCTTTGTCCCGCCACCCAAGGCGCTCCGCTTTTCTTGGCACAAAATGCGTGATGTCACAGCCCCCAGGCAGATGAGACAACACTGCCTGTGCCCGGAAACTTGGACAGCCTGAGTTGCAGCCGCCCGGAGGTCCACTGCGGAAAAAAAAGGGAGCACTCGCTCTCTGCTCCGCAGTGGTTTTTTTCCTGTTTTGCTTCTGGTGGGTCGATACAGGGGAAGAGATGCCGGGCAGTGCCCTGGCCTGGCAGCCCTGGGGCGCTGTCGGCTGTACTGGCATTCGTTATGCGCTCCCCGAGGGTGCATTAGTGAAACGTCCTGTCGGCCTCGGGCCATTGCGCGCCGGTGCCGCAGTCCTCGGGTTAAGAGAGGTCGGATTTTTCAGCCAAAATTTTTTTTGCTGAAAAAAATGGTTTTTTATCGAGTAATATAGGTATTATAAATTTTCTTAAGCAATTTGACGTATTGGGACCCCCTGAAGCAATCATTAAATTTTTTGGTTTAAAACATCTTTTAAAAACCCCTATTGTGAACGTATTACTTTTCATTATGGCCCCCACAGGAGCTTTGGTATGATCTTTTAGCCTAGCTGCTTGGTTGTATTATTGACCCCTTTACATATTAAACAGGACAACTCGTCCTCCCCCAATAGGTTGTTCACGGACCTATGGGCGACATGTGAGTGGGCTATTGTTCTAACGAAGTGGAAATTCGTTTTTGAAAATTTTAGGAAAAAATTGTTTCTGAAAAGAAATCGAAGTTTGGAGGATTCGGGGAAACGAAGCGTTTTTTTTAATTTTTTAAAAAGGCCGCCCAAAACACATGGCGTTACAGGAGCAAAGAAATCTGAGAGGAAGAGGGACACCCCTTTTTGGGGAAAGGGCGGATGAAGCCAAACAAGGCCCGGAGGTTCTGTGGTCCTGCATTATAATCCGGACGCGGCATCGTGTCACATCCCCCCTCTTTGCCGTGCTTTCAGCTGCTGCTGCAGAGATCTCGCACATAAGAAATTTGTTTTTTAACAGCGAATTTTAGGAGTGTCATGCTTTTTATCTATCGCTCGGATGCTCCTCTTCCGTTACAATTTTGATTAAGTTTGGGGTATGTAAAATGAAGTCTAGTGTTGGTCCAATCTGCTCCATATACTTTTTAACCCTGCTAACGATCCCGCCACTGATCTTTTGGGTCAGATGGTCGGATCGTTCGTCTACAGTGACGTCTTTTGGCGGTTCGCTGCTCATACATCGGGGGTTTGCGGCGCCCGGCGCCGCAACAGCGCTGGGATCTGTGGTGTTACTACACAGCGCCGATCCCTGAGCATGTCTTCGCTGCAGCACGGGAAACGAGGAAACCTCCGTAACCTGATGCTTAAACTCCTTAGGTATTGCTGCCGGCGGTGCGTTCGCCGCGCACCGCAATCAAAGGGTTTCCCCTGCTCTGTCGGGTAATCGGAATCAACCGGTGACCCGACAGAGCCCAGGGGACACCGTGCTGCTACAGTCAGCTCTGGGGATCCTAGAATGGCCCCAGAGGGTGTGTGTATCAAGGGCAGTGATCAGGGCCAGCCTGTGTGCTGTCCTGAAACACTGCTGTGTCAGACTGTACAAGGACTTATAATGTATTGCATATATGAAATATGCTAATGCTTTACTAAGTGTAAAAAAAAAAAAAAATAATGTAAAACAGTTCTACCTTTATGGGATTTAAAAAAAAGTTAAAAAAACATGAAAAGTGTAAAAAAAATAAAATAAAAAAAAATAGTAAAATAAAAATAAATATTTAAAAATAATACTTGTGCTTAAATTACACACACAAATAAACCTAACATAGTAGGTATCCACATAGGACCCGTTAATAAACCTGTTGTATCCTATCAAACAAGAGTTATTACGTGTGATATCGCTTGAACGGTGTTGTTATCAAAAAATATATATATATAAGCGGAACTTAAACTATTCCCCCATAAGTAGAACTTTCTCCAATTAATAAGGAGACCTCATCCAACTGTGTCATTGAAAAAATATGAAACTTGTTACAACAGTTGGAAAAACGAAAGGAGACGGAAAAAAATTAAAACAAAGTTCTGGTCAGTAAACTACTTTCAGGCCTAGGACATAAAGGGGCCTCTGATGCCATCGGGGCATTCATTTTTTGTTTGGCCTGATTTCTCGTCAGACAATTATGATGCCGAGGGTTTATTAAGCATGTTGGTCTATTTGATAGTCTGATAAATAAACAGAGTTTTGACAAGGCCCCACCATACCAGTTCAATTTTTGCTGCTGCTTTTCTGTAGGACTCATTTTTATCCGAGGGTTAATTACTCCGCCGTGTTTGTGTTTTCGCATAGTCATCCACAGTAAAAATAAACAGTGATTTTTAAATCGCCAAAGACGAGGGAAAACACGTTCTTTCCTGGTGATTTCTGGTGCATATAATTTATATCAAGGGTTAATTAAGCGTATTGAGCTTTTGTACAGGTCAATAAAAAATAACCACGGGTCTGTTTTTACAAGCCCCATACTCCTGTTAATTTTTCGCTGCCTGATTTCTGCAGTGCAGTTTATATCCCTGACGGCGTTAACCTAAACCCCCCCCCCCCAGCGTGTTAGTGCTCATTGTAGTCTGTCGTCAAATAAACAGTTGTTTTTAATATGCCACAACGAGCAACCGAGGACTTTTTTTGAACAAACAGTAAGTCAAGTCAGAGAGATGGCAGGCTTCCTTACATCCGCGAGTGGCCCAGTGCGCCACAAGCATTCCCATGGAGCTGGCACAGGTCGCAGCAACTCGTTAGTTCCCGGGGACCGTACGCACCTAAGAAGGGGTTACTTCCGGTAGAGGCCTGAACTTGCTGGCTGTATCTAGCGGCCCTTGTCACGTTGACCCAGCAACCTCAAGGGTTCTTGATTTGGGCTTTGACTAGGTTTATCTACTTACTACCCCAGTTGACTTCGCTCTGACAACCCCAGCCGCAAGAGTCGGGGTCCCCGAGCGTCATACGTCAACCTTAGTTGGTATTTGGACCACGGCGAGAGGGGCGCTGCTCAGTCAGCGGCCCTCTACCCTAGTCCTCACCTACCTCTGTCCCATCCGTTCCCTTCTGCCTCGGAGATCTATAATATGTACGTGCTCGCGGGACAGCCTACAGAGCCATCTAGCTACACGCGAGGCCATGACAATTTGGAAGACAGTCGAGCAGCTCTTCTTGGGCAGCGAAGAGATGGGGCCTATATCCCGGCTTCTTGATAGTTAGGCCGCGAAAGTTTTCGGATGTGGAGAGTGGCCAAGGCCCAGGGCATGTCTGGAGGACGTCAAGCCTCTGCATACCAAGTCCGTGAGGAGGACTAGCAGTGAAGATTCCATACTATCATAATCAATGTTGATGTCAGCCCGACCCGCAACTTTGGGAGCTGCGCTCCTCCCTCGTGCAGAAGCTCAAAGACTTCATCATCGTCAGGAGTAAGACACCTCGTGCGTCATGCTTGCGCCGGTCGGCCAGTGACGCCAGCCAACAAGGTTCAGTTCTCCCGTGCTCGTGCCACCCCCGTGACCCAGTCAGCAGCCTCACGACTCGGTCGGTACAGCTGCGGCGACCGACGTGCGGGAGGCAAAACAGCTCCACGGGGTTAGAAAACTGCTTTGCTCGCGTCCGTAAGAACTGCCATAGGCAGGCGCCACGTCGGGAAGATGGTGTGCTCATTTCAGCGATGCATGTAGAGCTCCCCCGGCGACACCAAAAAGCGGCGGTTGTAGTCATCTAGTCGCGGGCGTCCCTTGCAGGTCAAAATCAGCCGCTACTCCAGGTGGTGTGGGAGTTCTCTTGCTAAGATACCAGAGGACACCGGAGCCGTAATCATGGGTATCATGTAGGGATCTGTGGGCAAGAAAGCTGGTCAAGCCGTGCGGCCCACAGGGAGCTAACCGTTGGCTCACCATGGCCCTGCCGCGTCAACACATGCTGCACGGTCCACATCCGGTAGCCCTCCGAGACGGAAACGTTGGCTCTCTGATGGCACATGGCCAGTGCGCATGCATGCCACATTGCAGCCCAGCTGTCAAGGACGCCATCCCACCACCCTTCTCAGATGGTGCCTGTGTCTCACTTTGCCATACATCTCACTGGTCCAGATGCTCTTGCTCCGTCTCGCTTACTCATCGGGCCCGCAGCACCGTGATTCAAACAAGGCTCCCTGATTGCAAACGCACGGACCTCACAGTATGCGCCTCCAAACAATCATACTTAGGCATGCTCCAGAAGCTGAACCACTAATCGACCTCCCAACCGAGTCAAGTTGTTGGTACTGCTTGTCCCTCCCCTTTCCCACTAATGGTGAACTCTGCCACCGTTAGAGATCTAATTGGCTTGTGCACGAGCCGACACCCGGTGCGAGCTGTTCCAAGCCGTTATTTTTTTTTCCTTAATCGGCCCTGTCCCAGTTGACCACGCCCCTTCCAACAAATATGTAGAAACAGGCAAGGTGGGCCCAGTCTTGAGCCTTTAGCCCGGTTTCTCTTCAACGCGTGCCCACGGCCGTGTGGTACGCGCGTGTGGGAAACTGTAAAAACTACGGTCAGGGACAGTACCATGTCCTTTGTGGCCCCCTATGGTCGGAATGTGCTTCCTTTGTGGCCCCCCCGTAGCCACACAACAACTTGGACAGACGAACGTAAGGCGCTTTCTCTCGCCACGTGGCGCAAAAAATGCTGCACATGGCGCCAATCGCGTCCGCCCCATCCTCTTCACACCTCCACCACCATCTCAGTCTCCTCAAGTAGTTTGTCCTTCCATACCACATGTGTGTAGGGCCACAGGGCCCAGTGTCATTGCAGTTCTACACCTGGGCGTGCTTAGCAGAACAAAGTCCACACAGGGGAGGATCTGCTCACATATGCCAGCAAGAAATCGATGTGTGGGCTTTCTCCGCTGCGAAATTACTGCATACACTATCGGAACCATGGTGACGGCACAATGGGATGGCTACCATGGCACTCGTCCGCCTGCTCCGCCCAGGACCGGGATACTCTCCATGAGCCCTGCATGGGCATGTGTCTCATCTGGGTCGTGAATAGGTTCCTGAAGCTGAGCTTCCACCGTTTCAGCACTACATTTGAAAATCGGCTCCTTTCCCCGGCTCCGGTGGGAAACTCGTGCGTTTGCACTTCATCCACCTTCCTACAAAGCCAGGCACACCCCCTCCTAAGGTTGCAGCGCGCAAGAACGGCTTCGCCCCGATACACGCTGATATGCGATTTTTTCTTACAGTTGTAATTACAGCTACACATGTTGGACGACTGTGTGACAGAGAAAGCCTATATTTAAAAAACTGATTTTTTGATGATCCAGGCGGACAGGAGTATCCCCTGTGTGTAACTTGATATCAGCAGGTGCAGCTATGCAGGCGACACTTGCCGTTTGCTGGAGTCGTTTGAGGAGGCGAAGTTATTTGTCAGTCACCAGGACTATGGGAAGAGTAACGTCCTAAGATTCCATGCTTCATGTCCTGGAACAGATGCGCTGAAAAATATGTGTGGGTCAGGGAACTGGGAGACGTGGGCACTACATTCCTCGTGGCACATAAGTCGATGGACTGAACTGGAGGGAGGAGGAAGAGGAAGGACATTGGAGCACATGCATTTGTTGGTGAAATGAGTGTTTTTTCTTTCTCACCCAGGTGACAATCGTCGAGGAGGAGCTAGGAGCAGGTGGCAGGAGGTAGATGGAGATGAGAAAGGATGACTACGCAGATGACCCCAAGCACTCCGTGGCAGTATACAGTATACAGTCCTTCAGAATCCACTTGCGCTCACATGGCCCGTAGTACGCTGTTTTCCTTGCCTATTTAAATAGCCGAATAGTCACATATCCGGCAGAGAGTATGACGGTCTGGTCTCCTCCACCCTCTTGACCCTCACTACCGGTCCAAATGGGGAGCATTTTTCCAGCTGCTGAGAGGCGAGAGGACAAATCAATGCTATGCAGAGAAATACTCCCGGTAGTCAGTTTGCGCTACACGTCCGAAACATTTTTGCCAAAGAATTCTTACTCATTCAGCTTCTTCATTAATATCTAAAAAAGTTCCAAAGGAGTTTATTATGAGTAGTGTTGAGCGATTATTATCGACAAAGTTGAAATCGGCACACATTTTTAGATCATGCGATAATTTAGGTTAAAATCTGTGCATAATCTATTAACCCCTTCACGACCTTGGGCGTATCCATACGTCCAGGTGGTTTGGGGGTTCACGCAAACAGGACGTTTGGATACGTCACTGAGGATCGCGCAGATACTCTGTAAGTCAAAGTGACAATCGCCAGCTCCGATCGGCGCGGGGTGTCAGCTGTATATTACGCAGCTGACATCCCGCAGCGGTCTGGCCCGAAGATATGGATCGCTCCGGGGGGAGGGGGGCGGTGTAACCCCTTATTTATCGTGCGACCACGGGTTCGCATAAACTAAGAGGAGACGCAGGAGGATGATCGCTCCTCCTGCGTCTCTGTCGGCGTCAGCAGGCACCGGACTCTGGGCGATCCGTGCAGCTCCTGCCTTCTACAGACAACACGGAAGGCATAGAATGCCTTCCGGGTTGTCTGGTGAGCGTCACATGCCCGGCCGTTGCCTCGGCGGGCATGTCCCGGCATCAGTGACTGACAGTTACCTTAGGAACCAGCGCTATAGCAACAAGCTATCGTATTTGTAATCACTTTGAATGAGAGATCTAAAAGATTGTCTCATTCAAATACCCTATGGGGGAAATGTAAAAAAAATAAGGTGAAAAAGTGAAAAAAAAGTAAAAAAAAGTGAAAAACCATAAGTAAAACACAAACACGAAAAATAAAATAAAACTACGTACACCGCCCCCTTTTCCCTCTTTACAAACGCACATCGCCCCAAATAAGATCAAAAATAAATATAATAACAGTACCCTTATTGGTATCGCCGCTGTGCGAAACGGACCTGCCCATATAAATTTGTCATGTAGATTTAAACCCGTACGAGTGAACGGCGTAAAAAAAAATAAAAAAATTACAGAATTAAGATTATTGTTCATCCCGCAGTCATAAAATGGATAAAAAGCGTCACAAAAAACGCATAGAAATGCCAAGTTGTACCAATTTTTAAAAACGTCTCAGTTCATCCCGCAAAAAAAAGTCCTTATACAGCTCTGTATACGGTAAAATAAAAAATGTATAGCTCTCAGTAGTTAGCGATGCCATAATTATTGCGCTTTACACGCTACGATAAAAACAACTTTTCGCGTTTTTTTTAAAGTGCTTCAACATAAAAAAACTATATAAATGAGTGAGGTATGCCATAATCCGGTTAGAGACCCAGGTAGAAAGAGTGAAAGATAACTGTGGATCTATATCAAGGGATACTGCGCGCGTGCAGCCCTGTTAAATACTAAAAATAAAAAAACACTGGTACTAGGATTGCGCAGAGTATGTGTGTGGGAGCTGACGCACGCGAGCCCGGTGGCGCGCGCCTGTCAGAAGAGAGGAGATGGGGATTTGGGAGATTTAATGAAGTGTGTTGCGCGATCAGTAAGCGTGCTTGTCACCTCTTAAGAAAATGAGACTAATAAAAACGTCTCAAATCATCTCGCAAAAAACACAGAGTCCCTACCAGCTCCAAGCACAGAAAACATTTAAACTAGTTTTGGCTCTCAGACCTATGGCTCGACATGCAAACAAACGTATTTTTGGTTGAATACAAGTGATTTTCGATGTGTATAAAAGCACGCTTAACTAAACAAGAAAAACAATATTACAAATTGGGGGTATCGGTTGGTAAATCGTGCGTTGACCTGCTGAGTAAAGATACCTATGTGAATATTTACCGGACAGTGATCCGCTATTAAAAAATAAAAATAAAAAACACTACCAAGATGCTTGTACTTTATTCAAAACATCTCAAAAAAACCTAACTAGTCATCTTTTGCACCCCATGACGGCGCTACCAATAAAAACTTCAACTCATCACGCTCAACAAAAACAGCCCATACAAAGCGCTCTGCTCACAGCAAATAACCATAAGTTACGTGCTGTCAGAACGTAGGAGCTCAAACATAAAAAACGCAATTTTTTATTAGACAGCGCTCGTTTCTTATCTGTGTAAAAGTAATAAACAACAGTAAAAACACTATATAAAATGTTCTAGATCCATTGTGTAATTGTACCGACCCCATAGTAAAGTTGAATCACATTCTTTTACACTGCACGGCGATTATGCTGTAAAATTGAAACTCAAACTAAAACATGATCCCGAACGCGTTTCCCCCCCCCCATTTTCATTGCCTCTCAATGTACTCTCAAAAAAAACTATGGAAAACACCTGTGTGCATAATAATGCAGAATACATCCCTAGATGAGATGCTCCCTGCAGGAGTGTTGGTATACTCAAAAATGGGGCGACTTCTGAAGTTTCGCCTGGGCTGGGTACTTTCGGGGGGCTTTGCAAACGTGCGACATGGCCCACCGCAAAAATCTGCGTTCACCTCAAGCCAATAGCGCTCCCTCCCTTTATACGCCTCGTGCATGCACCCACAATAACAGATGCTTTACCCACATCGCTTGGGATATTGGCCGATCTTGGAAGATATTGCATAACTCTCAGGTGCTTTAGGGTTCTTTGTTCCAGGAACTCCTTGTGTAGAGTTGGGGCGAATTGTTTCGAACGAAGTGGAATTCGTTTAGGGGAATTTCTGGTATAACTTCGGTTCGACCCGAGTCGAAATTTGGGGCGTAACCTCGGTCGATCGAAGTGTGCTTTTGATTTGATAAAATGGCTGCGTGAACATGGTGCTTTGTTGTGTCCCGGTTGTTCGCCGGCGCCCTACATTGGGCATAGCACTCTGGTGAGGTAGAAGGCTTTGCCTGCTATGACATGTGCAGGCGGGATGCCATCAGGAAGGCGGGATGCTGTGACAGTCTACCGCTATATTTTTGTACACCGTGCGCGCCGCTGGGATGCTCACTCGCCGCTCACGGGTAGCCTCCCCACCCCCCACTCCCTCCCCCCCGCCCCACCTCTCCCCCCCCACCCCCCCCCCCCTCCCCTCTCCCCCCACCCAAAAAAACGAAAACCCCCCCCCCACCCCCCCCCCCCCCTGCCCCCCCCCCCCCCCCCCCCCCCCCCCCCTCCCCTGCTCCGGCCCCCCACTCGTGTGTATACATATTACATCATATGCTGTCGTGTGTCCACTCGTGTCTATATATATATTTCATATATATGTGTTATCGCTGTGTGTATTATATATATATATGTGTATGTGTGTGTCGCTTAATAGTATCATATATCATATATATACTACCTATCTCTATGTTGCTATGTGTGTGCTATGCATATATATCTTATGTGTTGTCGTGTGTTACTACTACTGCTATATCATATCATCACGCAATACTACATAATATATGCAGCGTTATGTGTGTCATATATATATATACTACTATATGCTGTATGTGTATCGTGCACGGCTATATATTCATATGAAAGTAGGGATAAGTATGCGCTGCTGCTATGTGGGTGGGTGTGGATAGGATGTTGACTCATCGCCCTTTCTGTAGAGGATGTCTGATTGTGTCTCTAATACCCGCGCAGATTTTCTGTGGGCGCTTGTGTGTCTAGCTTTGTGTCGTGCTCAGAGGCCTGTGTTTGTAGCTGTATGTGTGTTGAAGTTGCTATCGTTGTGGTGGTTTTTTGTTGTATTGAGAGTACTGTGAAATCCTAGTGGTGCGTCCACTGACAGATACTATTGCGTTCGGAGTGTGTTGTACGATTGTCGCGATATTAGTCTATCGATAAGTAGGGTTATTTCTAGACATAAGTGTTAGTTTTGATATTAACAGTGTTTATATCAAGAGGAACAGCGGAATAAAATACCACTTCATTTTTTTGTCCTGCTTGGATATATCGCTACTTTGCGCGAAATGTTGTACTATACTTGTGGGAGTGTATAATGTATGAGCGCGTATTGTTTGCTGTGGATGTTGGTCGCAAAGGATAGAGTACGCGTGTGTCTTGCTCAATAGCAGCACTCTCTATATATATTATTGGATTTTGTAGCCTTGTACTTCACAAGCGCAATATATAGCGTGTAATTTGACTAAATCTGTATTGTTGACTTCTTGTTGTTTAGTGTGCGCGTCAGAGGATCAGAATAACACGCACAAATTGTGAACGCAGCTGGCTGACTAGAGTTGTGCTCGGCTCAATTCTTAGGACGATCTCGCGACGCTTCACCGGGGTGTGTAATTGAGCGTGGTGGTGTTTAGATTTTGCTGGGATATATGCGCGTGATTTTGTCGTCGACAAACTCATGTAGATACGTTCGCTTTTCATAAGCCGGTCTCATCATAATATATGTGATTGTGAGTTTCGCGTTTTGGTAGCTAATTCACAAGTCATAAAAGTCAGAAAATTGGATCAAGACTGTATCTGTCTTGTATGTGTGTGAGCGTTATGTGGAACAAGCGATTAGAGATTGCGTGAACTATCCGTGCTTGCTGTGTTGTGTGCACGTGACGTGTGAATTGTATCTTAGTGTGCGCATGGTTTACAGTGACTGTGGGTTATAATTTAGAAGCGTTATGGAATTGCTGGCTTGTGTGGACGAGAAGAGAAACGTGAGAGAGAGCGTTTGTGTTATTGTGCAACTGCTATCAAGATGAATATCTCTATATTGTTGTCATTTTGGTCGCCTGTTGAAGTCAGCTACCGCAAGCTAAATTATGTACATCACGGATTATCTTCTCTTGATTGTAGTATATGGTGTGTTGATGTGCGTAGAGAGAACGCAGCGCGCATATATGTTAGTAAGCTATCAGTGTAGTGTCTAAGTTTGTTTGTCGAGAGCTCTAATTGCGGCCGCTTGGGCGCGCGCTAATGTTTATACCATCCAGGGTGATTGTATAGCGTGTGTGCTGTTGGTGTTTAGCTGTGAGGTGCGTGTGGACACTAAATCTTGAATCCTCGCGTGTCGTTTTGTTTGCAACGACCAGTATCAGGTTATGTTTTGTGTTGCTTTGTGTTAGATCTCTATTCATAACAAGCGCTCCTAAAAGAGTCTATAAATTCTTATCTCTTAATGCTCTGTTTGCTCTTGTTGCTGTGGGCGTAGAGTAGCGACGGCGGAATCGCGCTAACACGCTTGACTAGTGTGTGCTGCTCGCGTAGAGAATCTCTTTGGCGCACAAATTGTATAATCTCAGAGGCGCTAGAATAGATAAGAGCATGTGTTGTGGTGTTTGTGCTGGTTGATGCTGGCTCTCAAAATAAAAAAAAACGTTTCGCTTTTCAACGCCACTAAATAGATATATAATTGTGTTTTTTTTTTGTCTGCCACTAATTCACAAAGCGCAATAGGCAAATTACAAACTGGATCTGTCTTGTTGTGTTGGCGCGAGAGAAAAACTGCAATGCTTGTACCACACTGCTCTAACTAGGTTTGTGCGGCTCACACTTCTGTTTGGCGCGCAATTTTATCAGTGCCAGGGGTTAATTTTTAAGCGTGCGTTTGCCAGGGTGTTGGACAGGAAAAAATTAAACCGTCACTATTGTCTTATGTGTTTTGTCACGCATAAATATATTATTGTTTCTTTTGGTATGTGGTGTTGCTCTGAATGGTTGTCGCCAAGCGCGGAAGGCTCGAGTGAATTGTAATAATAGAATACTTGTAGTGTCTCTTGAGTTGTAGGTTGTGGCCGTATAAAACACGCGCGCGATGTGTTAACGCGGTAATAGTTGTGTGTTGATGGTGTGAATTCTTTTGGCGCAGTATATTTACAGTTCAGGTGTTGTAAGTTAATGCGATTTGTGCATTTGGCTAGCTTGGCGTGGCGAGAAATAGATTGAAACCGCGTCTGATTGTTGGTCTCAATACACTCGAGTGAGTTATACATTTTCTCTAAGTGATAGAGACAATATGTGTCGAGTCAAGGTGGCTGTAGAGTGGTGAGTATTAATGCACGTGTTAAGGTTATTTATTCAGTTCTCAGTTCTTACTACACATAGTGTGCTCGTGTGTATAGAAGGACTGCATTGATCGCTCGAGAGAGTATCATTTGTTTCTTGGCCATGTTGTGAGAGCGTCTAATTTATTGATCTCGACGGGTTAGATCCAAGGCTTGTGTTATACTGGCGGTACGCTGTTTGGGAGTCGCGAGAGAGAAAACAGTGGTGACTGAATAGGTTATCATACTAGTACAGATAGAGCTTGTCAAGACGAAAAGATACAGTGTGTCGGTTGTTACATGTTTGTTAGTATGAGCGCTCTCGATCTCATAAGACAGTTAGATTATGGTTGAGATTGTTCAGGACAGAGAGGTAAGTAGTATAATATTGGTGTGGTGTCGTAGGTCTGTCTGCGTATAATCGTAGCGTAGAGTTAGGGTCAAGTTGGACTCGATAATAGGAATGTTGCTGATAGACTGGGTGACCCATGGTGTCGCAGCACGCAGCAACTGGGGACTGTGTGTCAACCTGCGGCCTGAGGGATCGAGACTGCGCGGTGGAAGTGCCTCACACGCAACTGGCCTGCTGTGTTACCAATCTTAGATGTGGTTACCTCGTTATATACTGGGTCTGGTTGTTGTTCCTGCAGAAGGCATGGGTGTGCGTTGAGTTGGTTAGACTTAGGTCAGATACCTTTGCTTCATAGTTCTCCAGTATGTGAGAATGGCATGCTGTGCGACAATCACAGCAGTAAGATATATATATGTGAGTATGTTCGCGGTGAGGAACCGTACATGTACGATCCAAAGCACTATTGTAGTGATGGGAGTGGGCCGAGGTGACGGAGGCGGCGTGTGCAAGCGGCCACCCTCTCACCTGTCCGTGTTCAGGCTCAGTCCGTCTGTAGCGCTATACACATTTCTCATCTCAAATGCCACAGGCGATATCTTACTATATGTGGAGTGTCCTGGGTATGTGTCTCCTGTCAGGTGAAGCGCGCACTTGATATAGAGAGAGAGTATATAGATAGCTCAGAATATGTATTGCTAGGAAGGTGCTATGAGTGCTAGCTACGTGGTCGAGCGTGAAGAAGTTAGGGGCTAAGATATTCACCAGCTCTTCTGTGCATGAGAAGGCGGCACAGTAGTAGTGGAATATATGTGTGTCAGGTGGGTCGAGTGTAGGCGCATTGGTGAGAGAGTTCATGTTGTGGTGAGAGGTGTGTGCGCAAGACTGGTCTGCTTCCAGTGTGAGTCCGTGGTGATGAGGACACGCAGTTAGTGTACTCGATGGAGAACAGACTATTAGTAGTAAGATGGGAGTGATGTAAGTGCTGTGATCGACCGCACTTGTGTTGGGGGTTCCCAGGGATGGAGAGCGCATATGGGCTGTTGCATCATGTCTAGGGAGGAAATACTGTAAGTTGCAGGCTAGTGTCGAAGTCTTGCGGAAGGTCAGGGCTCAGCTGGCGCACGCCATCAGCTCTGAGAAGAGTGGGTGTGCCTGGTCCGTGAGTAGTCTAAGGCGTAGTGTATACAGGCGCAGTCTCAGTATGATATGTTGTGAGAGGTGCGGCGAGCCCAAGGCGTCCATGTGGGTGGTGTAGAAAAACCGTCTACGTACAGGTTCTAAGACGCTCAGTTAGAGTATGTACAGTGGGCTCAGCGATGTTTATGGCTAGTGCTAGGCTATGGCGTATGGTATAGTTCAGATGTCGTGAGTTGCTGGAGCGGCGTTGGCGACGCGAGTGTCTGAAAGTCTAGTACTGTTGTACAGCGTGGATCTATGGATATAGTGGGTGTCAGTGTCTTTGGCGCTAGATGCGCGACCTGGATAGTGTTGTTCCCGAATATGGGTATATGTAGAATTGTGGGGCAGAATGGGAAGCCGTGGCCAGGGCACGGCTAACGTTGCGCACTCTACGGCCTGCCGGCAACACATGCAGGTCACCTCGTCCGGTTCGGGCCGCGAGGAGATAACGTCGGGGGGCGCTCTGATGTGGTGTGTCCATCCTGCCGTGCCAGCTAGACCAGCAGCGGCAGTGGCACGCAGGCCATTTCTCAGCCAGTCAACGCGCCTCCACCACCTCTGCAGAAGGCAGCTGTTTCGTCTTTGAATCCTCTTCCCGGCTTCCAGTCTGCTCCTGCTCCTCGCTACTCATGGCGCCAGCAGTCGTTCAGTGAGGCGATTGTCAAAGAGACAACTGTATGCGTCCACATCCTAAGGGAGCAGCGCAGGTGACCGTGAGCCTGTCCACGTTGTTGGTACTGCCAGTCCACTCCCTTTTCCATAATGGTGGCACTCTGCACCATTCAGAGAATAATTGGCTTGTGCCGCTGCCGAGATTGGAGCTAGTTCCCAAGCCGTATATTTCTTTTCAAAATAGGCCAAGTACCAGCTCATTCATGTAAATATGTTAGACAGATCAAGTGGGTCAGGTCCTTGAGCTTATCTCTCGGTTTGTTTCCAAGGTACACGGGTCCGCGGCAGCCGCGGAGTCTGGAGCTGTACCTACGGTCAGGGCCAGTACATGTCCTTTGTACGGCCCACTGGCGTGAAGTGTGCTTCCACTGCCCAGGCACACAAACAACTTGGGACAGGCTAGACGCCGCTTTCTCTCCACGTTGTCAAACTGCTGCATCCTGCGCAATGTCCGCCTCCTCCTCCCTCCCACACACCACCACCATCTCAGCCTCCACATCAGTACTGCTCCTATTCCCACTCGATGGGTAGGCACAGCGGTGTCACGCAGTTCTGCACACCTAGCTTGCCTCTCGGCGAAGAAGTCCACACAGGGGAGGAACTGCTCCCGCCGTCATGCAGCAAGCTAAATCGATGTGTGGGCTTTCTCCGCGCGCCAACTGCAAATCGGAAACCATGGTGACGGCACTGGGAGGAACATGGTCGTCCGCGCTGCATCCGAGGAGGCCAATGGTCCATGCGGCACTGCATGGCGCACAGTGTTCAAATTGGCGTGTAAAAAGGTTCCTGAAGGTCTTCCACCGATCTCAGAACATTCTGGGAAAATGGCCCAGGAATAACTGTGCTGCCATCTTTATCACCATTGTAATCAAGGGCCAGGAAACACCCTCTCGGTTTGCAGCGGCAGACAGAACCAGACGGCCTTCCCCAACACGCTCTCGATATGCGATGTTTCCCACCCGCTGGAATCTCTCACTAGCCTGCACATGTTGACCCGACTGGTAAAGCTACACGAGAAGGCCATTAACGATTTTTTGATGATCCAGGCACGCTTAGGACGGACTCCCCCTGGTGTAACTTTGCGATGTTCTCAGCTCACATGCTGGCCCTGCACGCTTGCGTGACCTGCCGTTCTGTGTGCGCATTCGAGGAACGGCCACGTTATTTGTCAGTCGCCAGGGCTACTACGGCGATTGACTTAAATGGGTTTCATTTCCACTGCTTCATGTCTCTGGAACAGTGACTTGAAAAATCTGTCTGCGGGATCGGGGGACTGGAGACCGCTGTGGCGACCTACATCTCGTGGCCACATGAGTCCCAGGTGGGGGACTCGGACATGGCTGGAGGAGGAGGAGGTGACATTGGCTGAACAGAAGCATTGTTGGTGAACATGACGTGGATTTTCTACCCAGGTGGACAAGAGAGGAGGAGCAGGAGCATGATGGAGGAGGTGGAGGAGATGAGGAAGACGAGGCAGATGACTTCCCATAGCACGTCGGCCAGTTATTACAGTGGAAATGGCTCGCGCGGGAGCCACCTCGGAAGTCACTTTGAGCTTGCGCCCCGCAGCATGCTTTTTTGCCCGCTAGTGACTAGCCGAACAATAGTAAGATCGGCAGCAGGGATGACTTCTGGCTTCCACCCTATTGGTCCCTCGCTTACGGTCACCAAATGGGGAGCCTTTTTCCCAGCTACTTAGAGGGAATCGAAAACACGCTTAAATACTATAGGAGAAATCCTCCAGTATCAGTTGGCCGCTGCCTATGTGCCGGGCATCGTCCCTCCTCGTTGACAGCGTCGGACCGGGGGGAGGTTCCTCAGCGCTCACGTACTATGCCGCGGCTGCTGGGGGAAGGTGCGGGGGTAGGAGCAAGTACAGCTCCATCAGCAGCTAAACTAAGTCTGGAGCTCACTAAATGAGCGCTCGCTCCTTCACCCCCGCCTAGTGAGGATGAATAGACGAACAGGCAGTCACAGCACGCAGCCAGCAGCAGCAGCAGCAGCAGGACCTCGGAGCATTCCCTGAACCAAACCAGGCTTCTTGCCTACTTGGACAGCACTCTGCCACCCAGTTTAGAGTCCGCTGACTACTGGGGCAGCCAAACTGGATGTGTGGCCGCCAAACTTGCGAGTTTGCAGTGGAGAAGCGCGTCCTTTGCCCCGGCCAGTAGCGTGTGGCATCAGAGCGGGTGTTCACGTGCGGCGGGGGGGCATCTGTATAACCCAAGGAGAAAACAACCCGCTTGTCCCGGGAATTGTTGAGATACGACTGACCTTTGTCCAAGTTGAAGTCAGGCGTGGATCGGGCTATTTTAATTTATAGTTTTGTTTCTCTCTTATGTATGTTTTACTTCCACTTTTTGTGGCCAAGGGGATTTCCATACACCAATGCTTTAGGGTCACAGTTTCTGGGTTCAAACTTACCTGCCTCAGCACACCTATTATGATCCGCCAACCGCCTGATGCACAATCTGCTGACTAGTTTCGCTCTCCATCTGCCTACCACCGTCTTTCTCCACAGGGATGCGTATTGCCACCCACCTCAACACTCTGTCATTGTGCACTCTATGTGTCATGCTGTTGATGCTGTTGCTTGTCTGCGTGACATGCCAACACTGTGTCATTGTGCCACTCTGCGCCGGGTATCTGTTTATGCACCTCCAGAATGTCATAGGTGACCATCTCTGAGACTACTATGATCTGTTGGCTTTCAGTCATCACCTCCACAGTCTCTGTCATTGTGCCACTGCCTGACCTATGCTGCTGCGCTGTGACCTCCGCTCTCAGTCATTGGTGCGCTCTGTGGCCTAATACTATTTTGCCACCTGCAGAAATGTCATTGTGCCACTCTCTGACTCATGCTGTTGACTCCTGTCATCACCTCCAACTCTCTGTCATTGTGCCACTGCCTGACCTCATGCTGCTGCCGCCGTTGACCTCCGCTCTCAGTCATTGTGCCGCTCTGTGGCCTTAATACTAGTTTTGCACCTGCATGAAATGTCATTGTGCGACTCTCCTGACATAATCGCTGCTGCTGTGATTCCTGTCGTGCCCTCCACACTGTGTCATTGTTCCACTGTTCTGGACCTCATGCTGCTGCCGAGGGCTGCTTGCCTGTGCCCTCCCACATAGCGTTGGCCTACTCTGTTTTTCGCCACTCCCTAGAATTTGTCATATTGTGCCACTGTCTGACCTCATGTACTGCTGCCGCCGTGACCTCCACTACTAGTATCTCATTCGCGTGCCACATCGTCTGTGGACCTAATACTGTGCTTTGCCACCTCCAGCTTGCCATTGTGCCACTGTCTGACCTCATACTGCTGCCGCGTGACCTCACATCTGCGTATCATTGCTGCCACTCTGTGGCTCAATGATGTTTGCACCTCCCGAATGCCATTGTGCCACTGTTGTCCTGACACCTCATACTGCTGCCGTCCGTGACATTCCACACACTGTGATGATTGTGCCATCTGTGCCCTAATGTCTGTTTTTCCGCCTCCATTAATGTCATTGTGCACTGTCTGACCTCTTACTGTGCCCGCCGTGACTCCACACTGTATCATGCTGTGCCAACGTCTGTGGCGCCTAATATGTTTTTTTTTTCCGCCTCCATATGTACATTGTGCCACTCTGTCTGACACTCATACTGCTGCCGCCGTGGACCTGCCACACTGCGCATACGTGTGCCACTCTCGTGGCCTAATGTACTGTTTAGCCGCCTCATAATGTCATTGTGCTCACTGTCCTGACTCATGTATGCTGCCGCCGTGTCCTCCCCACTGTTATTCATTGCGTGCTCATCTCTGTGGCCCTAATACTGTTTGTGCCCGCCTACCATAATGTCATCTATGCCCCTGCCTGATCTCAGAGACTGCTGCCGCGCGTGACCTCCACACTGTGTGATTGTGCCACCTCGTGCCCTCATATGTTTTTCCGCCGTCCATGATCGCTCATTGTGCCACTCACTGTCTGCTCCTCATACTGCTGCCGCGGCCCTCGTGACCTCCACACCTCGTATCATTGTGCCCACTCTGTGGGCCTTACCTACATTACCTGTTTTGCCGCCTCAGGAATGCGCCATTGTGACCACTGCCTGACTCTTGCTGCTCCTGTGGCTGCTTTCTCCGTCACCTCCACACTCTATCACTAATGTTGCCACCTGAGCTCTCAGCTTGTTTTTTTCCAGCTTTCGTAGCACTGACTTATCAGGGCTACATTCCCGCTTGAGTTTTTGGTCAGTTTGCGCACCTACTTAAGTGCCCAGGGAATTTTTTAGTGAAGCATTCTAAGAGCGGCGGCAGTCATGTGCTGTGTCATACACTAAACACAAACATTGCTATGAAGAACCAAACACCAAGGCCTCCTGCATATTTAAGCTTGGCACAACGTTCTACAGCACCCTGCAGGCTTTGGGCAGCCTGAGAATAGCTGTTTTGAGTAAATGGATTCGTGCCTCGAAGTAAGATCGGACCGAAACTGTATTTTGTCGGAAAAATTCGGCGATGTGAACGAATACCGAATTTTTGAGAAATTCGTCCATCTCTAATCCTTTTCTATATATGAACATTTTAAGCTAAAATTGCCTCGTTATGTGTAAAAACATAATGTTGGTTTAATGTTTTCACAGCCTTATGCTAAAAAAATATTGAGTGTGAATCACCTGTGGAGGTCGTGTATCGTATACTCAAGGCACCCTGTATAGATTCCTCTACGGGGTTGTTATTTCCAATATGCCGGGTCTATTTTAGGGGTTGTGTATTAAGTTTAGCACCTTAGAGGTGTCCCAAACTGAAATGGCGCACAGTATGGGATATTTCTGAAAACAGCAGACCTGGGGGGAATTGATATTATGTTGCATTATTTACTAGTCACATTTACCAGTATTCCAGTGAATAATGGATAACATATTGAAAAATCTGTGCAAAAAAAAGGGAAATTTTGAAATTTCAACACTCCACATTTGCTTTAATGCGTCTGTGAAATATCTAAAGGGTTATTCATCTAACTGTCCTAAACGTGTAGTAAATTACGATTAGGGGTCTAGTTTCTCAGATGGCGTCACTTTGGGGGTATCCTAAACTATGTAGGCCCTCAAGAGCAGGTCCAGAACTGCGAGTGGTCCCTACAAAAAGTGTATATTGCAAATTTTCTTGAAATGTGAGAATTACTTCATAAATCTTTTCTTAAGCCCTCTAATGTCGTATAACAAAAAAAAAAAAAAAGACACTCGTTTTAAAAAATGATTGCCAAACTATAGTGGCACATTATGGTAGATGCTAGTTATATAACAGCTTTTTGTGGTGAATAATTATCTGTCACGTGCACACAGAAATTTTGCAACTTTCATAAATCGCAAATTTTCCAAATTTCATGAAATTTTGATATTTTTCACAAACCAAAAGGATTGTATGCCACCCCCCCGTAAAATTTCTTACCTAACACTTAAAGCACAATGTGTCACGAGAACTCTCGTCTTGAATCACTGGATAGGTAAAAGTGTCAAAGTTATTCTCACATAATAATTGACACATGTCAGATTTTCAAAAATTGCGCATGTGTCAAACAGCTGGGTCTTAAGAGGGTTTAAGACGCGCATTTTCGGCACCTTCCTGTCATTTTGCGTGGCCTCGAAATCGCTCCGTCTGATTCGAGAGCTAGGGTGGAGATGAGAGTGTGCGACGTCAAGAGCTGGGCATGTGTATGGTGCGAGTTTGCACTCCCAGACTATTGATCTACTTGGCTAACGAAAATAAAGACAATAAACATGATTTTTATTTGATTTAATATGCTTTTTTTTCGTCTACCCCTCCTTATCTATTATTCGTTTTACTATACAACACTCGGGACAACTTGTCTGGTTAGTGTTATAATCGTTGATTTCGAGCACACTCTGTAAGTTTGATTTCTGATGAATTAGAAAACCAATAGGAGCGCTCGCTCGCTCTACCCATTGGTCCTAATAACGGCGGCCTCTTTTAACTTAGCCCTCAATCACAGAGCGCCGCCTCAGAATTTTCTCGCTTCCCTATAGGAAACTCTATGAGAAAGTAGCTCGCGCTCTCTCTGATTGCGCTAAGTCTGGACGAGCCCCCGCTGCTTCAAACAATCAGGTTGTTTCTGCATTTTTACTGTATTTTGAAACTGTCTCCCGCCTTGCGAATCTATGATTGGCGAAATTTTCTCCATAGGATATAATGGGACATTGTCGCCTCCTATTCTGCATTGGGTCAATTCTCCCTACATAGGTTATAATGCGGACATTGTCTCGCCTCTTTCTTGTGGCCTGGTTTATTGCTCGACATCGAGAATAGCTCTAAAACAATTTGAATTACTGTATTCCCGGCGATTCTCTCTATTGCACATTTCCTATCGTGCGCCGGTCTCGGCTCGACAAACGAGTTCCTTTGGGTTTTTAAATCCTGCTTTATTATGTAAAGAAGGGTTCAGGCTCTTTATCTGATTATGTTTTACACTTAAATTTCATGGTCGCGCCCATCCGTCTCCATTGACTTAATGGGGAGAAGTAGCTCGCGACTCTGATTGGCTGGATATCCAAGCCACCGCGTAGCTCAGCCAATCAGCTCTTATTTCTGTCTTTCGTAATGTATTTTGAACTGTCCGCCTTTGATTTTGATTGGTCCAAACTTGCCGTCCATAGGACTATAATGGGACATTTGTCGCTCCTATTCTGATTGGTCATTACTCTTCCTCATACGTTTTAATGGGTCTCTCTGTCGTCCTATCTGATGGCTAGCGCTAGCCGAGCCCCCACTAGAGTCAGCAATCACCTCCTTTTCAGCATGCTTTTCAGTATTTTTGAACTGTACCGCCGGGGAGTTCTGTGATTCGGCGTCTAAAACTTCTCCATAGTGCTTTAGAATGCGGTCTCTGTCGCTCCTATTTTGATTGGCTGACGCTAGCCCCAGTCCACGGTAGCTTAACATTAGCTCCTTTTAAGCATTTTTACTGTATTCTTGAACTATCCCGCCGTGGATTCTGAATTGGTCTAAATACTTTCCCCACTAGGCTTTGCAATGGTTCACTGTCGCTCCTATTCTGATTGGTCCGGTTTATGCCGACATTCAGAATAGCTTGTCTGAATTTGAAATTACTGTATTCCGGGCCAATTTTCAATATCCGAACGTCTTGAATGTAGGGATCATTGGAAAGTGATTTTGTTTTATGTATTTTTTATTTTTAGGTTCTCTCAGCTCTTTTCCTGAGAATGTTGAACGCCTTTAAAAGGTTATTTTTATTCATACTCCGCACCGAACAACTGGAATGAGTTCTCGCTGCGTCAGCTGGTGTCTCTCGCATCGGTCAACTGTGTTTTCTGGGCAGTCCCGCACTGCGCATGTCCCCCGCACTTGTGCCCACACACTCTGGCCGCGCTCGGGCCGCGGTGAACTTTTTTTCCGCTACCCGCATGTATGAGCTGCACCGCACTCGGACGGCTGAATCTTAGGCGCAGCGCCGCTTCTGCGCCTCAGGTACCCCGCACTGCGCCCACACCACTGGCCAGGCGCGGCCGGAACTTTTCCCCGCATGTATGTCCGCACTACCTCCGGCGCCGAATTATAGGCTCGCAGCGCGCACTGCGCCTCAGGACCGCCACTGCGCCCGCTAACACACAGGGAGGCGCGGCGGACTTTACATGCTATCGTAGAGCGCGCCCGGCCCCGACAGAAATCAGAGAGATTTTCCGCCGAACAACTGGCGCGGAAGGTGCGCCACCTCCGACCCGGCGACTATTCATACATGTCGCCTTTTATCTTTAGAAGTTTTCGCTTGTCAATATGGTTTTGAGGTGCCATGTTGCTGTGAGATACAGCTATAATTATGGTCCTTTGGAACAGAAAATGCGCGGCTTCGCTAGAGTGACATTTCTACTCCCTCCACAATTTTTAATAGGTGGTCGAGAAGTCTATTCGTTAATTTTTTTGGGGCTCGTGTTTCTGATGAGATACAGCAATATTCATGGTTCTTTGCGAACAGAAATGTGGCTTTTAAGTCGCCATTTTCCCTCACAATTTTTTCATTAGTGGCTGAGATGTCTCCAGCATTTTTAATTTTTTTGAGGTCATGTTGCTGTGAGATACAGCATTAATCATGGTCCTTTGGACAGAAAGAATGTGGCTATCTACTGTGGCATTCTCCCTCACAACGCTTTTATCAAGTGGCTCGAGAAGTCATATTTATAATTTTTTGTGTCATGTTGCTGTGCGAATACAGCAATAATCATGGCCTTTGAACAGCAAATGTCGGCTTCTAAGTGGCATTTCACTCCCTCAACGCAACTTTTTAACAGTGGATGAGTAAGTAATTTTTATATTTTTTGGGTGTCATGCTGCTTTGTAATTGCAGCAATTACCACAGGTCCTCGATTATAAAAAAAAATGTTGGTTTGCTAACATGCACATTTCGTTCTTCACATCTCGCGTGTCCAAGTGGTCAAGGGTCATGCTTTGATTTTTGGGGGCATTTTGCTGTGATACATGCAGCTCTCGCATTACAGAGTCCTATGCACTAAAAAAAATAAAAATGTTGTTGCTAACGACATTTGTTCTTCACACAATGTCCCCAAGTGCGTCAAGGGTCCATGCTTTGTAATGGTTTTGGGGGGCATTTTGCTGTGACATGCAGCTTTATACTACATGTCCTATATCATAATAAAAATGTTGTTTCTAAACATAGACATTTGTTCTTGCACAATTGTCCAAAGTGGCTCAAGGGTCACTGCTTTGAATTTTTGGGGGCATTTTGGCTGTGACATGCAGCTCGTACTACAGGTGCACCTATTATATCAAAAATAAAATGTTTCTAACAGGACATTTGTTCTTCGCACAATTGTTCAGAGTGTCCTCAAGGGTTCGTGGTGCTGTGCAGAAAGTCAACAGGACACTCGTAGGTAGGACACTGTTACATGGATCCCCACATATTGCAAAATGACTGGTTTGCCAAGATCTGTTAAACATAGCTATCAATGCCCTGTATTTGGAGACAACCCATTTAATACAATTAAAAAAGAGAAACAAAGACCATGGTGGGATTCCATCCTGATTTTAAAAAATGTGGTTGTTTTCTAGAATAAACTACTAAAAACTTGCATGTACAAAATTAGCTGGTAAAAAATTCCGCTGAAGTGTACAATGGGTGGTACAGGAAAACTTGATCAAGATGTAGGTTATTCAGAGGAATGGAGTATGGAAGGCACGGACGAGAACAAATACAGAGACTAATTTCCTCCAGCACGTGGTGTAAATGAGAAAAGATGCAAGAAAAAGGGACCTGGGTGGGAACAGGAGGTTACCACCAGTATTTCCAAGGGAGGCTCAATTGGTCTGCAATCATTATGGAGGAGGCAAGAGCTTCTCAGGACAGGCGACAGGTATATGTCCAGTAAACTAAAATGGTGGTTGAAAGACTCCTTTTTCCGGCACTTTTTAATCTGGGGTCTGCAGGTTGGGGTCATGCGGTTGCGCCCAGGACAGGGAATAGTCAATGTCCAGTGAAAACTTAATTGGTGGTTGAAAGACTCCTTTTTTCCGGACTTTTTAATCTGCGTATGCTGGTTTGGGATGTAGGGCTCATTGCTGTGGCCCTGGACAGGGGATAGTCTATGTCAAGCGAAACTAAATGGTGGTTTGAAAGACTTCTTCTTTCCGGCATTTTTTAAATCTGGGGGGCATGTGGTTTGGTTGCTCATGCTGTGTTCCAGGGACTGGATATTCAATGTCCTGTTCAAGTTAAATGATGGTTCAAATATACTTGCCTTCTGGCACTTTTTTAATTTGTGGGTGATGCAGGTTTAAGGGTCATGCTGTGGTGCAAGACAGGGATAGTGACTGATCTGTGATTTTTGTTCTGTGCTTTTTTACACCTAAGGTGTTGCCTATGTTGTAGCACATATCCATTTGACTGTTGTGGATGTTAATTCCAGCTTCTCCAGCCCTTTTTGGGGTATGAATGAAGGTGTTGTTGCTCTCATAGACTTGAATGGTCATCGTTCATTAATTTATCATCGACCTTCGTATATCTTGTCGATGTGGGTATCGACTTTCAATCATTAGACGATGTCGATGGGCCAAGTAATGCGCTCAAACATACTTTATGACAGTTATAATATAAAAAATATAAACATGGTAGTTTGGATTGCCAGTTTCTGCGTGACACCGGGGTGCGGTAATGTGAGCGTATGGATTGTGAGTGATGCTAACTACAGGGAATGTTTTAGGTGCTTATTTTGTCATTTTGCGTGCCATCAGTGTGTTGGAATTAGTACAAAATGCGCTCGCGCGAAGGGACATTCCTGCATTACAATAATGACTTGTTAACCTGCTATTCAGAGACGATATGCAGGAAAGCCACCAGAAATTTACTGCAGCTAGTCTATGAGATAGGGTGCCAGGTATTACCTCTGAAGAAGAAAGCAATCAGATTTAATGTTCTCAAATGATGTAGCAGTAATAAAGTATGTCTCTTTTTTGGCTATGATTCGAAAGTAGTACAGAGACGTATGATACAGTTTATGTAGTGCTCAAGTGATAGATGTAGTACGGAATGTTATGTATGTGAGTATGAGAAGGTATGAGTTAAATGGAGCTCTCTCTGGCTCTAATTTGTCAGTAGTTCAGTATTACAGGGAGGTACGAAGTATGCATTGTCACTCTGTCTCTCTGTCACTCGTGTATGAGGTATGACTCGTGCCTCTAATCGCATGCTGTGTGATGTGGTAGTAGTACAGTATTACATGGAGGAAGGATGTATGCACTGTCACTTTCTGTCACTATTACAGTATTACAGGAAGGTATGAGGTAGGCGGTGCTTTTGATTGCTGTGATGTGTCAGTAATATAGTATTACAGGGAGGTTTGAGGCACTAACGTTGGTGCTGACAGAACAGTTATAAATAGACATGCCTTGAGGGGAAAGGTTTGAGGGTTAGCACTGCGAAACGGGTTGAGTATGTAGTGTTTGCTCAGCCTATGAGGGTGAGTGTTCTAATCTTTAATAAAGTATCAACGGGAAGATTGGTGGGAGTGCCGCCCTTCGTATTTCTAAGCATAAGGACAAGTTTATATAAATAGCTTCTAAGGTAGTGTAGAATGCACAGAATGTATAGACTGTTCTTCTGCGCAGAGTGATACTTACAGGGGTCGATTGTAGTGCAATTACAATAAGTATGGCGTCAGGCTGGACCAATTTACCTGGTCTGCTGTTCTAACTGTTATCTGTGCCAAAGTTTGTGTCAAAGAATAATAAATGTGTCTAACCACTACAAATGTGGCGTACGACACACCCCTAGGAACACCCAAATACCTGTCACCTGGCTCATATGGGGTCCATTTAGGCAGCGCACAGGGTTTACCATAAGCTATAAGGGGCCCCAGAGTAGGCCAGATTTAGGCTAGGCCATAGGGGTCCCACATAGGCAGGGGTTTAGGTTGTATAGGAGCCCCCATATAGGCAGTCCAAGCTAGAGGTTTAGGTAGAGTATAGGGCCCCATATAGACAGGCACGCAGTGTAGGTAGCCTCATAGGGCCACTCCATGTAAGATAGACAGGCAGGGTTATAGGTAGCCTATAGGCAGGGGCCGCCATTAGGGGGCGGTACAGCAGTATCTCCCGTCTATGGGGCCCCCCAGGGCTACGTGTCATGTGAAAGCAAGGGGGGGGCCCACCGCCACCGGCAGGTACCGCCCCCTTGCCTCATAGTAATAGTACAGAGAACAGGCCATAGGCCTGTTCTCTGTACCATGATGATGAGTGCGGCGCTGCACCGCTGTGTATATCTCTGGGGCCCGGCGACGCTGAAGGGGGGTCCGCGCTGCGCGTCCGGTCACAGCTGAGCTTGATGACACGCATGCCCTCCTCCTGCGCGCTGTGAACGGAGCAGCTGGGCCCTCCTCCTTCTCTGCTAGCAACAGGGGGCCCGCGCGGCTCTGTGTCTCAGGAGGAGCCGGTGCTCTGTACTTACTGCTGCAGCTGCATCTGTCACCTCCTTCCTGTTCTCCAGCTTCTCCTCTGAGGGGAGTCGGCCCCGCCCCTCTCTCTGCCTGTGGGCGGCGCTTCAGTGACTGCGATCAAAGGAGCTGCTGGAGAACAGGAAGGAGGTGACAGACGCTGCTGCAGCTGTAAGTACAGAGCTCGGCCCCTCCTCATACTGAGGTAATGTGGGGCCCCAGTGAAGCCACCATCTGCCCCAGCGACCACCCCCCCCCCCCCCGGGGGCTGGTAGGGGTCTGAGTGTGTGAGAGGCTGGGGTGGAGGGGCTGTGTGTGAGAGGCTGGGGGAGGCTGTGTGTGTGTGAGAGGCTGGGGGAGGCTGTGTGTGTGTGAGAGGCTGGGGAGGCTGTGTGTGTGTGAGAGGCTGGGGAGGCTGTGTGTGTGAGAGGCTGGGGTGGGGAGGCTGTGTGTGTGAGAGGCTGGGGGTGGGGAGGCTGTGTGTGTGTGAGAGGCTGGGGGTGGGGAGGCTGTGTGTGTGTGAGAGGCTGGGGGTGGGGAGGCTGTGTGTGTGTGAGAGGCTGGGGGTGGGGAGGCTGTGTGTGTGTGAGAGGCTGGGGTGGGGAGGCTGTGTGTGTGTGAGAGGCTGGGGGTGGGGAGGCTGTGTGTGTGAGAGGCTGGGGAGGCTGTGTGTGTGTGAGAGGCTGGGGGTGGGGAGGCTGTGTGTGTGTGAGAGGCTGGGGAGGCTGTGTGTGTGTGAGAGGCTGGGGAGGCTGTGTGTGTGTGAGAGGCTGGGGAGGCTGTGTGTGTGTGAGAGGCTGGGGAGGCTGTGTGTGTGAGAGAGGCTGGGGGAGGCTGTGTGTGTGTGAGAGGCTGGGGCTGGGGAGGCTGTGTGTGTGTGAGAGGCTGGGGATGCTGTGTGTGTGAGAGGCTGGGGAGGTTGTGTGTGTGTGAGAGGCTGGGGAGGCTGTGTGTGTGTGAGAGGCTGGGAGGCTGTGTGTGTGTGAGAGGCTGGGGAGGCTGTGTGTGTGAGAGAGGCTGGGGTGTGGAGGCTGTGTGTGAGTGGGGCGGAGCGATGGGGTTGGCAGAGGGTTTGGTTGATGTGGGGTTGATGTGGGGGGGGGGGCCCAGATGCTTCACCTGTATGGTGCCCTGAAATTTCTGATGGCGGCCCTGGCTATAGGGGTTATATATATAATGGTTGGGCATAGGGTAGGCTACAGGGCCATATATATGCAGACAGAGCATAGGGTAGGCTATAGGGCCATATATACAGACAGGGAGGGCATAGGGTAAGCTGTAGGGCCATATATACAGCCAGGGAGGGCATAGGGTAGGCTATAGGGGCTATATATAGGTAGGCAGGGCTTTGGGGTGACAATATATAGGCAGGCAGGGCTTTGGGGAGACTATATATGGGCAGGCAGGGCTTTATACAGGCAGGTAGGGCTATATATAGGCAGGTAGGGCTATATACAAGCAGGCAGGGCTGTATACAAGCAGGCAGGGATATATACAGGCAGGTAGGGCTATATATATACAGGCAGACAGGGCTATATACAGGCAGGGCGTTGGGGGGGGCCATATAGAGGCAGGCAGGGCTATATACAGGCAGGCAGGGCTATATACTAGCAAGGCTATGAGGGCTATATACAGGAAGACAGGGCAATATACAGGCAGGGCTATGGAGGGGATATATACAGGCAGGCAGGGCTGTATACTGGCAGGGCTATGGGGTCTATATATAGGCAGACAGGTTTAGGGCAGGGTTCATTAATATTAAAAAATAAGAAACCACTTACTCAAATGCCCCACGCTCCCTCGCAGCTCAGCTCCCGGGAGGTCTGTGCTCAGCGCGGGCGGCTGCCCACGTCAGCACTGTGGGCCGGCGCCTGCGCCTAGCAGGCTGATTAGCAGAGTGGAGTGCCCGCAGCGCTCTGGTCTGCTAACACCGGACAGTCCTGCCTTTGAACGCTCGGGCCGGAGGGCCCGGGCGTTCAGAGGCAGGATGCATCGGGCCCCGCAGTTCCGCCCCGCCGGCAGTGAACTGTTCTGTTCACAGCCGGTGGACGCTGGAGCAGAACTATTGGGGGAGCAGACGTGTCAGCAGCTGCCCCAGTGCCCAGGCCCCCTAAGGGCCCCGGGCCCCGTGGCAGTTGCTACGTCTGCTACAACGGTAGTTACGCCCCTGGGTCTGTAGATTACTAGCTTAATGTAGTTACGCCCTTGGGTCTGTAGATTACTAGATTAATGTATGAGAATGATCAGTCATTTGGCTGTGCATAAAGAACAGACACCATTCATGGTAAACTCTGATTTTTTTGTGGAAATGTTGCAAATGTTAGGTTCTAGAGACCTGAACATAGCCTGATTAATCGATGTTCCAAATTTGCTGCAGATTGTTCCAGTCATTTGGCCTTGTAAAAAGAACAGACATCAGACAACAAAAAACTGAATGAAAAGCTTCAGGTTATTTAGCTTCAGGTTACCGTGGATCTCTCTTGGGAAGCTCATATGCTGTACACACCATAATCCATTAACACAATGCAATTCAACACTACTTGTGAATTCAGTAGACATCTTCGAGAAACCCTCAGCTACCCCTCCCTCCAGAGCTGCATTGCTATGGTCTATTAATACATAGAGTTCCATACAGACCTTGAGCCCCTAATGACTAATTATAACAGGTAAGTGTGCCGTGTGCATGTTCTTAGTTAAATAGTCATGAATGTGAACTTGTATCTACCCTACATATGTGAAACTACTGTGTATCAGAATGGCAATGGAAGAACCATTAAAACTAAAAAAAATAAAAAATAATCACACTTGCATGCTGTACACTGTTCAAAACACTTAAAGGAGTTGACTCATTACGAGCTTTCAGCCTGTCAGTGTCCCTGGTAAGTTGAACTGAGGGGCGTGCTAGCTTGTCTGTCTGTTCTGCTCCCTCTCCCCCCTCCCATCAGCACACAGGCGCTACGTAACTTCTATTACAGGGGGGGTTGCTCTCAGAGTTACACTGTGTGTGCCTGCTAGGTCTGTTGCAGGAGAGGGCTGATCTAGGAGTGTAGAGAGGATTATGAAGCTGTGTGCTAATAGGCAGAGGGATGCATGTGTCCTATATCCCTGCTTAGCTTAAAGTTCCACATCTCAGCAACAACAGGGCAGTGTTACTAACTCAGGATGTTCACTATACAGGAGAGCATTAAAAGTATTCACTGCTGATCTGTATAGTATTAGTATAGTCACAGTTCCAAAGACAATCATGATTATAGTAACAGACGGGTCATGCTGTCACATCTATTGTGTAGAGAGCAGGAGGAAGCAGGCACACACAGGGTTAATCAGGCAGTAAGGCACAGACGCCAGAGTCCTCCCTCCCCCTCCCTCCTCCTCCTCACCTCAGAAGCGGGAGGGGCTCTCTGCTCAAACTGTTCTCAAGGTGATGAGTCATTCAGACCTGACAGCAGTAAGATAAGGATCAACAGGTCTACTATAGAGATTTGAGAAGCTGATGTAGTAATACTAACAGGGCTAGCTCAAAATCAGTAGGACATTTGTAATGAACATATATTGCAAAGATGCTTGTTTTTTAAAGATCTTTTAATTAAAACCCAATCATTGTAGCGAGACAACCCCTTTAACATTCAAAAGTATCTGCCATTTTAAAGGCCACTTTTTGTATGAATCAGAAAACTTGAAGGGGGCTTATGTAAACAGCAGTAGTGGTGTTAATGAAATAACTTGTAAGTCTTCTTAACCACTTGTAGACAGCCTTATTATTATTATTATTATTATTATTATTATTATTATTATTATTATATGTCCAGACGGTTGTAAGGTAAAGGTGTTGTGGTCCTGCAGGTGGTGTGCTGTTTTCAGTAGTGGTGAAAGTGGTGAAAAAGAAACCAAAGAGAAAGCAAATTGGGGTCTTGGCAGGCTTTATGTGTCGTCCTTTACTTCACCAAGGGGTCAAATGTTCAGAGAGATGTTTGCTATTAGATCTACTGGTGGAGGTGCTTGAATATATTGTGCACCAACAAGCAATATCAGACTGGGGGTCCTGGGGCCCACAGGGTAGTTAATCTTGGGGACCCACCATACAGCTACTGTACATGAAAATATTACCTTCCTCTCGGACATAAATGCGTCCATTTTAACACATAGAGTGTGAAAAACAGAACTGTAATGTGTAGTACATAATACCAAGTGAGTCATATATCTGTCTGTCTCACATGTCTGTCTTACACATTTGTCACAATCTAACATATCATAGACACATGGCTAAGTAGCTCCATCCATATCCCCCACCACTAGCCCACATACAATATCCCCTCCACGTTTCCCTTGGTCATGCACCTTGCCACCTTCTAAAATAAACACATCTGTAAACACCAAGAAAGTACAAGTGTAACTCCTAATCACAGAGTCAGGTGTGCTTTCACTTTTACAATCAGGAACAAGTCTATGCTGCCACTATACAAGCACTAATGCAACCTACAACACTACCATATGGAGACCACATAGTGGTTCGACACCAGCTCGGGTCACATCACAGAACAATGACTACAGCACTGATCCGGTATAGAAGCAAAATAACCCTTGACATCAGGGACTCACAGGAGACGTCTTATCTTATGAGTCGTTCTCTTCTCCTGTATGTCATTCTTTTACCTTTTTCTTCTCCATCTATTTCAGACCTCCATGATGATTTGTCCCAACCACCACTCATCCCTGCAGAATTTACACACAAATATCCTAGAATCCTTACTTTTCTAGCACCTCTTTACCTATTCCCACCTCTGTACAAACTTCCCAGGGGTAGGAAGATATAGCTTAGAGGCACAGTCCCCTAAGGGGTTGGGGGGGAGAGGACTAAGTCTATGGAGATCATGCTACAGATATGAGCTGCTCCCCTCAGAATCATATTACCAGGTAGGTAGGCAAGACCCTAGGTAGGTAGGCAAATGGGCAAGGCCCAAGGTAGCTAGATAGGTTCTATTTAGTTAGGTAGACCCCGCTGGATAAGTTGGTAGTCCGTTCCCAGGCAGGTTGGTGGGTAGGCCCAAGTAAGGTAGATAACTAGGCTACGGGTGGGTAGGTAAATAACCCCCAGTTAGATAAGTAAGCCCCAGTTAGGTAAGTTCATAGGCTCCAGTTAGGTTGGTGGGCCCCAGTCAGGTTGGTGGGCCACAGTTGGGTAGGCTGTAGGTAGGTGTTGGTGAGTCCCAGTTAGTTAGGCTGTAGGTAGATGGTGGTCCCCAGTTAGGTAAGCTGTAGCTAGGTAGCGCCCCAGTTACATAGGTTGCATGTAGTTAGAGCCTCCTTTAGATAGGCTGCAGGTAGTTAGGGCCCCCTTTAGGTAGGCTGCAAGTAGTTATGGCCCCCTTTGGATAGTCTGCAGGTAGTTAGGGCCTCTTTAGATAGTATGCAGGTAGTTATGGCCCCCATCAGATAGTATATGAGTAGCCAGGGCCCTATTTAGGTAGAATGCAGGTAGTCAGGGCTCCTTTTAGATAGTATGCAGGTAGTCAGGGCCCCCTTTAGATAGTTTTCAGGTAGCTAGGGCCCCCTTTAGATAGGCTGCAGGTATTCTGGCACTGTTTAGGTAGTATGCAGGTAGTTAGGGCCCTATTTAAATAGTATGCAGGTAGTTAGGGCCCCCTTTATATAGTATGCACCGCTATCACTGTGCAGCCCCGGGAATTGAGGACATCAGCCCTCGACTCCCGGTCCCTATCTGAGTGCTCAGGACACAGGTTCCAGGCGTTCGAGACAGGATCCGGTGGCCAGGCCCTGGGTCACGGCAGGATTATTTCCAGGGCCCACAGGAGCTCAGTGCCCACCAGGGAAACCATCGACTCCCTGGTGGGCCAGTCCAAGCCTGCCAACAAGGGAATAACCACAGATACTCTACTTTTTTAAGTGTATATACAAAAGTTGGCTGTCACAATTCTATTAACTGTTTCAGCCTCAAACTCTCACATGCAAGTCTTCAGGAGAAAGACCTCTCCCATCTATAACATGGCTGTCCCTTTTATCTAGCTATGGTGACAGGAGAAAGGTCTCCCTAACATCAAGCTGTAACCAGGCCTTCACACACAGTTACCACTGCAGACCTACTGGGTGCCATGTGATGTTCCCCATCCATCATTGTCCGATCTTCCCCTTATCTCTACCACCACTTGGTCTGCAGCATGTGTTTCCTCTGTCACTTTCTCTATAGTGTCTAACTGGTTATACCTCTCTTCCTTTTCTCTCTCTGTCTTTCTTTGTTTCTTCTTCTATTTGTGAATACTCTTATGGCAAGTGTTCTGCCCTTAGCTCTCCTACTCCACCAGCGGCAGATGTAAAAGTGACCCTTATGCTGCAATGCTACATAAATCAAATCCTCTCTAAGCAACAACAATTTAATTAACTACCTTGTCTCTAATGGAATACTTTTTATATGTGTCTGCAGAATATCCTTTGGTACCTATCTACTCTCATTAGCTGCATGCCTCTCATGCTTCTTAATGCTTAATGCACCAATACCCTAATTGTGGGTGCTCAGTCATCAACATCATCATCATCATCATCATCAGTGATGCACCCTACAGGCCAACACTCTCTGCTTCTCTCTCCATTCTCACAATTTCCCCTCAGACCTTCTCTATTTCTATTTTCTTCTGTCTGTCTCACACTAATTACTACTTTTTAGTTTCTTCTTCTTGACTGTAAGTACTTTTCTCTGTTCACTCGGGAATGGTGTATATGGCTCTGTCTGCTCCTGCTCCACTGCTGGCAAGTGTGCAAATGACCACTTTTGCTGCAAATCTTCAGCTAGCAGGAACAGCCACAATTACCTAAACTGAATTAACTCCTGAAATGGCAGACCACTTGAGAAAGGGGGAGGAGCTCTCCCGAAACGTCGTGCGGTTGCGGCATGCTCGCTCGTCCGTGAACTCCAAGATGGATACGCCACGCTATGCTGTTGCATGTGGAACGTTCAGCTTGTAAAGAGTGCCTGCCGCCAATGGACTATTATATATGAAAATCGCAAGTTACTTATTTTTGTATTGTTTGCAAGTGTTTAAGTCTTTTAATAAATAACATGTTTAATACAATACCTGTTACGTTGTTACAAGTTTGGACATTAAGGAGTACAAGGAGCTCCTCGTTAACAGGTTATAGCGGCAAGGCTTATTCGTGTTCATACTACCGTTCGCTATAAAGACCTCCTTTTATGCCTGCAGCCCCTCCCTTCTCCTACCAAGGTCCCCTGGTAGTCTTCAGATTGGCTTCAGGTTGCTGTTGGTGCTTAAAACAGCAGTGCCTAGTCATTATCATTAGCAGTACGTATTATACATAAATATAATAAAATATAAAGTACCAAATGTTCACATCTCATTAAATATACACAGACCACTTATAGGGGTAGTTGCACATCCCATACCATAGGTGTCAAGCACATGGCCCGCAGGCTGATTCCGGGCACCTGTGGTCTAACGGCTGTCAATGTTTGCTTCCAAACTACACTCCCCGTCATGCCTTGTGTCATCTCACAGACGTGCAGTTGACAATCCTTTCACATGGTGTCAAGTTCTACCAATCAGAGGTGATGGCAGTGTGGTCTACTGTGTGTGCAGGCAGCAGGGCCGTCTCTTCCATTGGGTAAGGTAGCGTAGGCACTTGCCTGGGGGCCCCCGAGCTCAGGGGGCCCCCTCGGGCAGCTGCCTACTCTGCACAATGGAATAGACGGCAGTGAATACAGGGACATTGGTTGGTGCGCCCGGCCCCTGCCTGCACTCTAAAGCACAGACAAGGCGGCACGGCAGTTAGAGCAGGGCCCAGGCTACAGCGATGCCTGATGCGGCCCTTGCTATTGCTGTGTCCTGCCTGCGCTTTACTCCTCACAGCGCAGGCAGGCAGCACGGACAGGGCCGTCTTAACACCATCATGGGCCCCCTGGCAGAGCTGTGCACCGGGCCCCCCAAACACCACAAGCACTTTGGGTGGGTTCACAGTACGATATTACATTGGTCAAGGTATCCGTTGGGGTACCATGAAAAAAAAGGTACTGGAGCAAATACCATACAAACCCATTGGGGATAATAACTATGCTATTAAGTCCCGTAAAATAAGTGTATGCAGTGAGAAATAGAGCAGAATGTATCCCACACAGGACTACATCTGCTCTATTATTCCCTATGATTCTGTTGCAGTATCTGCCGGGGTACTTCTTTTCACAATACCCTGACAGATACCTCAGGCATATACAATATTGTATTTTGAACCCACCCTTACAGGAACAATTATTTAAAGCAAACTCATAACAGTTCCATGTGGACAGCCATCTTAAAGGGGTCGTCTCACTACAGGGATCGCTGCTTTTTATGTTAAAGACCTTGCAAAAACAAGTCACTTTGCAATATATGTCCATTAACAGTGTCCTACCTATTCCTAGATATCCCCTCTTGTATGGGCTGCATCAGCTTCTCAGGTCACTATAGCTACAGACCTGTGTGATCTCTCATGATAGGCTGCCAGCACTGGTTGCTATAACTACAGACCTGTGTGATCTATCCCGATAGGGTGCCAGCACTGGTCACTATAGCTACAGACCTGTGTGATCTCTCCTGATAGGCTGTCAGAACTGGTCGGTATAGCTACAGATCTGTGTGATCTCTCCTGATATGCTGCCAGCACTGGTCACTATATCTACAGACCTGTTCAATCTCTCATGATAGGCTGCCAGCACTGGTTGCTATAGCTACAGACCTGTGTGATCTCTCCTGACAGGCTGCCAGCACCGGTTGCTATAGCTACAGACCTGTGTGATCTTTCCTGATAGGCTACCAGCGCTGGTTGCTATAGCTACAGACCTGGCCAGTAAATGTCCCTGAATTCAAAGTGAAACCAAGAAAACAGGACTGAGGTGAGAGGAATCAATGTAGTGGGACAACCCCTTTAAGCCCGAGGCCACACGGCCACTCATATGAAATACTTATGTATAATTTGTCTTTTCTTAATCTAGACTTTGAAAACTCTTTCTCTTTGAAATTATGTGTTTTGTCATGTATAACGGTGACCTCCTGTCTTCTCTTTACCTCCTTGTTTTTGGTGGTCGTCATTTCTGAAGTCCCTGTTGGGTTCAGCAGTCAAGGTGCCATTGTCTTACTTCACCACTCCAAGCCATTTACTTTAAAGTGGTGAAGTCCGACAATGGCACCTTGACTGCCGAACCCAATCAGGGACTTCAGAAATGACGACCACCAAAAACAAGAGATAAAAAGACCACTATAAATACGTATATTATAGGAGTGGCTGTGTGTCCGGGTGTCCTGGGGGCTCAGGGTGGCCAAACACATGAAATTGTTATGTTACTGATACCCCTGTAAGTGTGTGTGTATATAAGTCCCCAGTTGAGCCAGTGTTCACACTGAACAGATGACTGTCCCCTCTTGTCTCATTTGTTGGTTATTGTAAACTTTCCCCCTTCTGCATATATATGATTTATATGCTGTGTATATATATATATATATAATATACACACATTGCTCTATCGTGCTCCCGGAATGTGCAGCGTCCAGCTCCCTGCAACGTCCAGAGCAGATCTGGACACTCCCGGAGCACAGTAGAGCAATGTGTGTATATATATATATATCTATATATAATATATTATATATATATATATATATATATATATATATATATATATATATATATATATATATATATTTATAATAATATACTGCATATAATAATCGATAATATATATGCAGAAAGGGGAAAGTTTACAATAAGCAACAAATGAGACAAGAGGGGACAGTCATCTGTTCTGTGTGAACACTGGCTCAGCTGGGGACTTCATTTGTATTCACTGATCTCCAGGTCTTGTCAGTGAAGGGCTTGGAGGGCCAGGACATGCAGCAGTCTATATAACCTACGAGCTGCTGTGTGGTGGGGGCACAGGATGAAGTTGTTATATGATGCAGCATGTGCTCAGCCGTCCTGACCCGCTTCACTGCACGGTAGAGCCCCTGGACCTTCTGCTGCTGTGCTGAGCCAGGTCCCAGTCCCAGAGGACTCTGCTGCAGTTTGAAGTTAGTGACTGTGGTCACAGCGAGGTGACTGGACACAGCCTGGGGGTGAGGGGGAGGGAGACGTCTTGAGGGGGAGCAGGAGGAGCGTCAATGAGATTGAGGTTACACTTCCCGGCGGGGGAGGAGACGGGCGGGAGGGGGGGACGTGCTGCAGCCCTGCTCTCATATCAGCTCCTGAGTGACTGCCACGCAGGCAGGACAGGGATGAAAGCAAAGACACAGCAGCCTCTGCTGTTTTTAAGTGACAGGCGACATGCCTGTGCTTATACTGACTCCTGGCAGGGCCCTTGATCTCAGTGGGCCCCCGGGCATTGGCCTACCTGGCCCAATGGGAGAGACGGCCCTGAGCACGGAGCTGAATCACAGTAGGGGCCAGTCTGTAGGGAAGCTCTGAGCTCCTGCCCACAGCCCTGCCCCTCCCTCGCTCTCCCCCTCCCTCCCCCTCACTCCCCCTCTGCCTTCTTCCCCCTCCTCCCTCTCACCCTCCCTTCCCCTTCCTCCCTCTCCCCCTCTTTCCCCCTCATTCCCCCTCCCTCCCTCTCTCTCTCCCTCCTCCTCCCTCCCACTCCCCCTACTTCCCCCTCCCTCTCTTCAGTGCGGGCCACTGAAGTGCAGAAGACCGCTTGGGAGACAGAGGAGCTGCGCTGCCCCTCCCTGTCCTCTCACATCATCGGCAGCTGAAACTGAGGTTGTTGAAGACTGCCTGGCCCCCTGGACTCTGAACTTCATAATTATTGTGTGATTGTGTGTGGGGTGTTTGGTGTGGGGGTGGGTTGTGTGTGTGGGGTGTTTGTTGTGGGGGAGGTGTGTGGGGTGTTAGGAGTGGGGGGAGGTGTGTGGGGTGTTAGGAGTGGGGGAGGTGTGTGGGGTGTTAGGAGTGGGGGAGGGGGAGGTGTGTGGGGTGTTAGGAGTGGGGGAGGTGTGTGGGGTGTTAGGAGTGGGGTAGGGGGAGGTGTGTGGGGTGTTAGGAGTGGGGAGGAGGTGTATGCCACCTGCTGTCCCTGCATATCTAAGCCTATCCAGTGTAAGTCACCTGCTGTCTCTGCGTATCTAAGCCTATCCAGTGTACGTCACCTGCTGTCCCTGTGTATCTAAGCCTATCCAGTGTACGCCACCTGCTGTCCCTGCATAAAATTCTAAGTGGGGTGAAATGTGAAAAAAAATGTAATTGCACCGTTTTTGTTTTATGGTGTTTACTTTTTGGTATAAGGGCTTGTTCACACGGCGTTTTCAATACGTGTTACAAGCGCTTTCAAGATCCGTCTCTGGGATCGACAGAGCGGACCCAGAGATGGATCTAAACAATTAGCAGTGAATTTATCAATGCGGTCTATGAGGAAGACGCAGCAGTGTTCACATGAGAGATTGCTGCTGCGTGTTTCCATAGCACAGCTCGGGTCCATCTTTGAAAGAATTGCATGTCAGTGATCACTCATGTGAACGCTGCTGTGTCTTCCTCATAGCCCGCAGTGATAAACTCACTGATAATTGTTTAGATCCGTCTTGGGGTCCGTCCTGTCGGTCCCCAAGATGGATCTACAAAGCGCTTATAACACGGAGTGAAAACTCCGTGTGAATAACCCCTAAGTGATGTGTTCTCTGTATTCTGCGTTGGTTGGGGGGCCCAGTTCACAGCTCTGCCCAGGGGCCCATAATGCTGTTAAGACGGCTCTGGCAGGCAGCAGTAGGCTCAGTGAGTTAACAGCCATGATTCTTCAGCTTTGGGCAGTGTCAAGCATAAACATGTTCCTGACCCATCTGAGTATGACAGGTGAGTGTGGCGGGAGAAAGGCTCCATGCTCAGGAGCTCTGGGTCCTGGACCACTGTACTAGTGCTGAATCGCTTCCCTACTAGATGTGCTCACTCATAGGGCTTTCCTTTGTGGCACCACTGAGCTGTTATCTTGAGAACAGGCTTATTTTGTTATGAAGTATATGGAGTGACACTTTTGTGTCATCTAAAGGCCATGTAGAGGCTTCCCTCGAATCTTCTACTTGTGGACGTGGTTCATAAGACCAAAGGGAAAGTATTGCACCATAGGCGTAAGGGTGTATTCAGACTGTGCAGTCAAATTGAGGTTTATTCAGCATGGTGTGGTTTTGTTGCATTTTTTTTGTCAGAAGTGGTGATATCAACACAGGGAGTGGGCACCATCTGAATCCACCCCTCAGCCATGCACCCCTGCACTACTATATTCAACAACTCTCTAACAGAACCACCCAGGCACTAGCAATGCCCCAAGGGCAACCATAATACTGATGTGGCCATACACAGTCCACAAGTAGCTCTGCAAGAATAGTCCTGATTGTCTTTAAAATTATAGCAGTTTCATGAAATTTCGTTAGCTGCAGGAATAGGAAGTAGGCTGTCAGCACCATCCATATTTTTTGGAGAGTTGGTTTATTAACATGCCTTCTTTCCTAATTTCTGCTTACACTGTCCCCTTAAGGTCTAAGCCTGTTATGGACTTAAGGACCAAGCCCTTTTTTTTAAATCTGACATTTACCCGGGAATAACTTTTTAATGGTTTTACTTATTCATGTGATTTTGGTATTGTTTTCACATTGTGCTTTAAGTTAGCAATTATTTTTGATCAAAACAATCCTTGTTTATTTGTGAAAAGTATCAAAATGTTGTGAAAATTTGACAAAAAACTGCCATTTTCAAAGTTTAAAAATATCTGCGTGGAAGACAAATAGTTGTACCAAACAAAATAGTAAATTTTGTAGTAAATTTAAATATGTTCAAGAAAATTTGCAACACAAATAAGTGCAATTACATGTTCCAATTTTTTATTTTATCACAACCACAATTAACAAAAAACTAATGCTACACAAAGACTAGAAGAATAATATATATGTACAGTAAGTTAAAAGCTGTACATGGACTAGAAAGAACAGTATGTATACCCATAAAGTTGGCAACCTATGCATCTCATATAACAAAAAGAAAGTCAGCAGTTAGAAGTAAGCTGGATGCAACAAGAGTGCTTGTTAGGTGAATAACTGCAAATTTTGTCATAGGATAGGACACCTTTTTGCACTTCATACAACAGTTTAGACAACAACACTTTCCACCCATCTGGCCCTATAATTGTTATTTTTTTTCCCATTTAGTTAATGACTCTCTCACATACTTAGCTAATCAAGTACACATATCTATTAATACTGGTCCTTCTAACTAAAACATTTTACAAATGAATTATAATTGTAGCCCTCTCTAACCAATCTTTGGGAACTTGTATTGCCACTTATTGCTTTTAACTTGTGCAAGAAACTGTACTCTAGGGGTTATGCTTCCTGCTGCATGGTTTAGACAGAATCTAACTACCTATTTCCATCACCGGAGCTTCAGAAAAAATAGACATTTTCTCCAGCTTGGACATGGCTTACTATTTAAAGAGGTTGGATCATTTCTAGATATGGGCAAATTGATTCTAACGAAGTGAAATTCGTTTAGAATTTCAGGAAAACTTCGGTTCTGAACGAAGTCGAACTTTGGGGGACTTCGGGTGAACGAAGTGTGCTTGTGATTGATAAAATGGCTGCGAGCACATGGCGTTACATGGGGCAAAGAACTCTGGGAGGAAGAAGGGCATAGCCTGCATGACATGTGCAGAGATGAAGCCAATCAGAGACCGGCGGGATTCTGTGACGTCACCGCACTATATAAGTCCGGGCGCGACGCCGGGAGCTCACACTCCTCTCACTGTGCTCATCAGGGAAGGTGCTGCCGCGGCTGATTGTGATAGCTCTTACTGAAGAACTGATTTTTATACAGCGATTTTTGTGGGGTGTCTCAGCTTGTCTCAGAGACTGCTTCTCTTAACGTTCTATTTCTAATTTTTTGGGGTATTGGATCTGAAATCCAGTGTGCGTCCACTGCAGCTGCATATACATTTAAATCCTATCTGCTCACAGCACATTGAATATCCAAGGGGGATCTAAGCCAGTTCCTGTTGTATTCATTTAAAGAAACAGCGTTTTTACAATACAAATACCACTTCATTTTTGGCTGCTCAATTCTTTGGCGCAATTTACATCCAGGGGTTAATTAAGCGTTATTTTTCAGCTGTGGTGACTCCAAGAAACCGTCTTTTTCACCGCCAAAATATATACATTTTTCCTGTAGCCTAATTCACAAGCAAAGGTTAATTACAATTTTATCTCTTGTTGTGTAGCGTAAAAAACACGGCATTGTAACACGCTACAAAGATAGTAGTTTGTGGTGGCTCAAATCTTTGGCGCAATTTACATCCAGGGGTTCATTAAGCATTGTTTTTCAGCTGTGGTGACTCCAAGAAACCATCATTTTCACCGCCAAAATATAGACATTTTTCCTGTAGCCTAATACACAATCAAAGGTTAATTACAATATTTAACTCTTGTTGTGTAGCGTAAAAAACACTGGCATTGTAACACGCTACACAAGTCTAGAGTTTGTGGTGGCTCAATTCTTTTGCGCAATTTACAGTCCAAGGGGTTAATTAAGCGTTGTTTTATTCATCTGTGAGTGACTCCAAGAAACCGTCTTTTTCACCGCCAAAATATATACATTTTTCTGTAGCCAATTCACAAGCAAAGGTTAATTACAATTTTATCTCTTGTTGAGTAGCGTAAAAAAACACGCATTGTAACACGCTTACAAAGGCTAATATTATTGTGGTGTCTCACTCTTTGCGCAATTTACATCAGTGGGTTAAATTAAGCGTGTGAATTTCAGCTGTGGTGGACTCAAAACTCCAAAGAAACCGTTCAATTTCACCGCCAAAATAAATACTCTTTTCCTGTAGCCTAATTCACTAGCAAAGGTTACTTACAATTTTGATTCTTGTGTAGCGTAAAAAAAACACGGCATTGTAACACCTACAATGCTAGAGTTTTGTGGTGGCTCAATTCATTGCGCAATTTACATCCAGGAGTTAATTAAGCGTTGATAATCAGCTGTGGTGACTCCAAGTAAACCTTCCATTTTCACCGCCAAAAAATATACTTATTTCCTAGTAGCCAATCACAAGCAAAGGTAATTACAATTATATCTCTTGTTGTGTAGCGTAAATAACACTGTCATTGCAACACTCAACAAAGCAAGAGATTTGTGGCGGCTCAATCTTTTGCGCAATTTACATCCAAGGGGTTAACTACGTATTTTACAGCAGTTGCACTCAGAAAAAGAAACTTTCTTTTTCACCGCCACAAGAAAGAAATTCTGTAGCATAATTCATATCCAATAGGTTAATTAAGCCTTTACATTCCCAGTAAATATACTGAGTTTTTTAAACGGAACAATACAAGTCAATTTTTTCCCAGCCATTTGTGAGCGCAACATATATCCATGGGTTACCCAATCTTGTTACAGGGTTCATTTGGAGTCAAATAACAGTTAGTATAATTTATCGATATACAGATAACTTCATCAAACAGTGTCTGTACATTTTAGAACAAACAGTATGTCAAGACAGCAGAGTGGCAGGCTCTGCACCAGCAGTGGCAGTGGCACAAACAATCCTGGAACAGGCCCCAAGTCCCGCAGCACAGCAAGGGGACGTCGCAGCAGGTCACTCGGTGAGTACCAGAACTGCCGCTGTCATCTAGCGGCCGTGTGTTGTTCATCAACCCATGGGTTTCTTGATTGTTGACTAGGTCATCCACATCCGTCCCAGAAGACATTCTGACAACCCCAGCCAAGAGTCGGTAGGAACGTCGACACAACCCTAAGCTTTGTCAGGCCCCGGGAGCGGGTCAGCGGCCCATCACCTGTTTCTCAGCCTGCCTCCTGTCCCATCCAGGGTTTACCCCGGTTCCCTCAGCCAGAGATCTACTATGTGGTCTGGGATCAGCGCCCCTATATAGCGATAATGAACAATTTGAGGAGGGAAGTCAGCAGCTACTAGGCAGCTAAGAAATGGGCCAATATCCCCAGCTTCTTGACAATAGCGGAAAGTATAGATGTGGAGAGTGGCATGGGAGGTCATGTTGTGAGGGGCGTCAGCCTCGGCATACAAGACCGGTGATGAGGACAGCAAGTGACGATGAAACACAAATACATTATGAAGTAGACGACCTCAACTTGGGAGCCGGGTGAAGCAAGGACTTCATCATCATCAGGAGAAGATGGCGTCAGCTTGCACGACAGGCAGGCAGGCGGCGCAGCCAGCAAGTGGTTGTGTGGCCTTGAGTCAGCCGGAAGTAGCATCATTGCTAGGTCGGAGCCAAGCGTCCACAGGGGTAAGAAAACCCGCTTTCGCATGTCCAAGAAATTATCGGCACACGGCTCAGCGAGGCAGCGGCGGTAGTAGTCACTCAGTGCGGAGCGTTGGCCGGTAAAATCAGCTACTCGGCTGTGTGGCGGTTCTTTGCTAAGACACCGAAGGAGCTGAATATGGGTATATGTAGAATCTGTGGCAGAAAGTGAAGCGTGGCCAGTGATCAAACATTGGCACCACGGCCCTAAGCGTCAACACAAGCAGCGTCACCATCCGTGCCTGGGAGAAACGTGCTCAGATGTGGTGTTCCATCCTGCCGCCGCAACAGCATCAGCGGGCCGGCAGTGGCACGCATGCCATTGCAGCCAGTCAAGTCTCCACCACCTCTGCAGAAAGGGAGCTGTTTTCTCTTGACCATCATCTACCGGCCATTATGCCCCCCCCCCCCCCCCCCCCTGCTCCTCGGCTACTCATGGCGCCAGCAGCTTCGTTCAGCGAGGCGATTGGCAAAGATACAAATGTAATGATCCAACAAACCTAAGTTGCAGCAGCTGACCGTGCTCCTGTCCAAGATGTTGGTACTCAGCAGTCCCTCCCTTTCCAAATGGTGGACTCTGCAACCATTCAGAGAACTAATGGCTTGCCAGCCGAGATGGAGAGTTCAAAGCCGTAATTTCTTTTTCCAAAAAGGCAAGTACCAGCACTTTATAAATATGTAGAACAGAAATTGGGGCCAGTCCCCCCAACCCACCCCCCTTGAACTATCGGTTTGTATCCAAGGTGCACGTCAGCGCGGACGTCTGGAGCTGTAACTACGGTCATGGCCAGTAACATTGACCTTACGGCCCACTGGTGAATGTGCTTTTCCTGCCAGGCACACCAACAACTTGGACAGGAGACGCCCGCTTTCTCCCACGTTGTCAAACTGCGGCTCCTGCTCCATGTCAGCCTCCTCCTCCTCCACCACCACCACCCTCTCAGCCTCCACAAGTAACTGCTCCATCAAACACATGTTAGGGCACAGAGGTGTCACGCAGTTCTACATCTGCTTGCCTCGGCGAGGAAGTCGACACAGGGGAGGAAACTGCCCGCGTCATGCGGCAAGAAATCGATGTGCGGCTTTTCCCCGCATCCAACTGCAAATCGGAAACCACATGGTGACGAAAATGGAGAACATGGTGTCCGCGCTGCAACCGAGAGGATGGTCCATGCGCCCTGCATGCGCACGTAGTTCAATCTGATTGTGAAAAGGTTCCTGAAGTCTTCCACAGATCTTCAGAAGATTCTGAAAAATGGCAGGAAACTGTGCCTGCACTTTATCCATTCGTAAAAAGCCAGAACAGCCCACCCTCGAGTTGCAGGCGGCGAACGCGCCTCCGCCCAACACACTCTGATATGCTATGTTTTTCCACCCATTGGAATTCCAGCCTGCACCTGTTTGACAACTGTATGACAGAGAAAGGCCAATTAAAATCGATTTTTATGATGATCCAGGCGGCAGAGTACTCACCCCTGTGTAACTTTGAATTGTCAGTCCAGTGGCAGCTCATGTGTGACACCTGCCGTTTTGTTGAGTCCAATCGAGATGCCACGTTATATTGTCAGTCGCCAGGACTACGGGAATGAAAACTCAGTTCCACAGCTACATTCCTGGAACAGAATCGCGAAAAAATCTCTGGCAGGGGGACTGTAGGATATGTGGCGACTACATCTCGCGGCGACATGATCCGCTGGGACCTGAAAAATTGAGAGGAGGAGGAGGACATTGGACAGAAGCATTTGTCTATTGAAACATGAGTGGATTTTAACCCAGTTGACAAGAGAGTGAGGAGCAGGAGCAGCTGGAGGAGTTATATGGAGGTTAGGAAGACTAGAACAGATGACCCGCAAGCACAGTGCAGTATACAGTGGAGATGGAGAGGCAGGAGCCCCTCGAGTCACTTGGTGCATATTGCCCGCAGCCATGCGATTTGCCCTGGCTAGTGACAGCCGAATAGTCAGCAATCCGGCAGAGGGATGCACTTCTGGCTCTCCACCCTATGGACCCTCGCTAATACCCCGTCCAAAATGGAGCCTTTCCCAGCTATTGAGAGGGAGGACAAACTTAAATCCTAAAGGGAAATCTCTGTATCAGTTGGCCGCTGCTATGTGCGCATCGGTGCCTCCAACTGACCGGTCCTGACCGGGGGGTTCCTCAGCGCTCACGTACTAACTGCTGCAGCTGCAGTAGGAAGGTTGGGGGGGGTAGGAGCATTAACCCATCTCCATCAGCAGCAACCTACTGTAATCTGGAGTCACTGATTAGCATCTTCCTTCACCCTCCTAGTGAGGAGGGTAGTCGCCACAGCAGCAGGTCTGTAGCAGTCCCCTGAACCAACAGGTCTGGCCTACTTTGGAAAACACTCTGCCACCCCCAAGTGTAGAAGATCCGCTGGACTTACTGGTGCATCAACTTATTTGTGCCGCAACTTGCCGAGTTTTGCAGTGGAGAACTGTCCCTGCCCGGCCATTAGTTAGGCATCAGAGCGGGTCTTCAGTGCGGCAGGGGCCATCGTTTACCACAAGGAGAAACTCCGCTTGTCCACGGGAAATATGAACGACTTACCTTTGTTCCAGTATGAATCAGCGTGATCTGGCCAGGATTTTCCACACCACCAATGCCTTAGGCGTCAGTCTGGGTTCAAACTACCTGCCTCCAGCCAGTATTCTGATGCCCGCCACCCGCCTGATTAACACATATCTGCTGACAGTTTCCCCATCTGCTCACCACCAATCATTACCCAGTGACTGGTTATTGCACCACCTCACACTCTGTCATTTTGCCACTCTATTACCTCAAGCAGCTGCTGCTGTTGCTGGTGCCGTGACACCACACTGTGTCATTGTCCACACTCTGACCTCATGCAGTTGCTTCTGCCGCCGTCACCACAAATCTCTGTCTTTGGTGCCACTCTGTGCCTACTCCTTTTTTTGTCCACCACCAAGAATGTCATTGTGCCACTGCCTGACCCTCAATGCTGCTGCCGCCGTGTGACCTCCCACTCTCAGTCATTGTGCCACTCTGTGGCCTCCTCCGTTTTGCCACCTCTAAATGTCAATTTGTGCCACAGTCCAGACCTCATGCTGCAGCTGTGCTGCTGCGTGACCCTCCACACGTGTCATAGTGCCCACTGTCTGACTCATGCTGCTGCTGCCGTGCTTCCACCTCTGTCATTGTGCGACTCTGTGGCGTACACCTGTTTTTTTTTTTTGCACCTCCTGAATGTCATTTGCCACTGTCCCTGACCTCATGCTGCTTGCTGTGGCTGCTGCCGTGACCCTCCACCTCCCTGTGTCATTGTGCCACTGCCTGACCACATGCTCTGCTAGCCGTGCCCTCCACTCTCTGTCATTGGAGCCACTCTGTGGCCTAACTCCAGTTATGCCACCTCCAAATAGATTGGTGCAACTGCCTACCTCATTGCTGCTGCTATCTAACCGTGAAGCTCCACACTGTTCATTGTAGCCACTCATGCCTGCTACTGTTTTGCTAACTCCAGAATGTCATTGTGCCACTGCCTGACCTCATGCGCGCCACCGTGACCTCCGCTCTCGATTCCATTGTTGCCACTCTGTGGCCATCCTCCTCCTTTGCCACCTTCCAGAAATGCGATTTGTACCACTGCTGACCTCATGCAGCTGCTACCTGTGACCGTCCACTCACAGTCATTGTGCCACTCTCTGGCCTCCTCCTGATTTGCCACCTCCAGATGTCATTGTGCCACTGTCTACCTCATGCTGCTGCTGTGGCTGCTGCCTTGACCTCCCACTGTTGTTCATGAGCAACAGCTGACCACAGCTGCTGCTGTCCGTGCCCCTCCACTCTCTGCATTGTGCCACTCTGTGGCCCACACCAGTTTTGCCACCTCCAGAATGTCATTGTCCACTGGCAGACTCATGCTGCTGCTGTGGCTGCTGCGTGACCTCCACACGTCATGAGCACTGTCTGACGCTTCATTGCGCCTGCTTGCCTGTGCCCTCCACTCTCTGTCATTGAGCCACTCTGTGGGCCTACTTCAGTTTTAGCCACCTCCAGATTATATGGTGCCACTCGCCTGACCTCATGCTGCTGCTACGTGACCCCCTCCACACTGTGTCATTGTGCCACTTCTTTGCCTGCTATGTTTTGCCACCTCCAGAATGTCATTGTGCCACTCGCTGACCTCATGCCTGCTAGCAAGCCGTGACCTCCGCTCTCATCATTGTGCCAACTTCTGTGGCCTCCTCCAGTTACACCTCCATATGTCATTTGTGCCACTGTGGACCTCCTGCTGCTGTGGCTGCCGCCTTCACCTCCAACACATCTGTCACTAATGTGCCCACCTGAGCTCTCAGCGATGTTTTTTTCCAGCTTTCGCTGGCATGACTTTATCAGGCTACATTCCCGCTTATTTTTTGGTCATTTTGCCCTCCTTAAGGGCCCAGGAATTTTATAGTGAAGCTAATTCTAAGAGCGGCGGCAAGTAATGTGCGTGTCATACTAAAACACAACATTGATAAGACCAAATACCAAGCTCCCCTCTGCATATCTAAGCATGCACAACGACTCTACAGCACCCTGCTCTGCACTGTGCACCTGGAAAATAGCTGTTTTTTTAACGCGAATCGTGCCGAAGTAATTCGGCAACGAAACAAATTTTGGCGTAAAATTCGGCGAAGGTGACTCGAATCGAATTTTTGAAAATTCGCACCATCTCTAATCATTCATTAAATGGCCTTCAGAATAAGGGGACAGGGAAAACAGCAACTTTGCAATTGAATGTCTTAGCAAAACTGTCTTGTTTCACAGTATTCCTTATCTTCTTTCTGTAGACAAACTTCTCCAGTGCTGGTCAGCAATAGTCAGATCCCACCGTCCTTGCATTTTCATTAGCTGAGGCTCTAATAAATTACATTCTATCTGCCCCTGGACGGCCGTATTCACGAGCTGCATTCCTGCCTCTCACTTCAGAATTAGGGGCCGAACAACAATTTCATTCTTACGAGCTAGCTGCCTCCTCATTGAATGCAGCTGTCTCTAAAAAGATCAGAACACAGCATAATGTGCACTGTGCCCTTAATGCTCCTGCGTGTAATGGCCACAAAAATGTCACTCTATACAAGCTAACTGCTCCACATTGACACGTACAGCCTACTCAACAATCAAAAAAAAGCAGAAATTGTCATTGGTGCCTTATGTAAACATTAGTAGACCAGAATCTGTGCTCTGGATGGATTCAACTGTAGCAAACCTCCCAGCTGTGAGAAGATCAGTTGCTGAGTTCCATAGAAGATTGTTAGACTGAATCAGGCCTTGGTAGTCTGCATAGGAAGAGGACAGTGATATGTGGAGGAGGGGGACACACTTCTTCTTCTTCTTCTCCTTCTCCCTCTCCTTCTCCTTCTCCTCCTCCTTCTCCTTCTCCTCCTCCTTCTCCTCCTCCTCCTCCTTCTCCTCCTCCTTCTCCTCCTCCTCCTCCTCCTCCTCCTCCTCCTCCTCCTTCTCCTCCTCCTCCTCCTTCTCCTCCTCCTCCTCCTCCTCCTCCTCATTTATAAAGCCTCTGCCTGTGCGGATAATGAGGGGGTTGCTGAAATAGACAGTAATAACAAAGTAGCTCGCACTCTGATTGGCCGGGAAAGCCAAGCCCCCGCTATATCAACCAATCAGCTCTTTTCTGCCGTTTTTTACTGTATTTTGAACTGACCCGCCTTTTCATGTGATTGGTCAATACTTCTCCATAGGTTATAATGGTTCACAGTCGCTCCTATTCTGATTGGCTGGTTTATGCCGACCAATGAGAAGCGCTTACAGAATTTGAATTACTGTATTTCCCGGCAATTTGCAATATCCCAATTCCTGATGTAGCGCTGGTCTCAGTGACAAAGGCATTGTTAGTGATTTGATTGATGCATGTTTTTAGAAGGTTTGAGCTCTCTTTCAGATAATATTTTACACTTAATAAAAACGATTTTTTTAATCATACTTCATGCCGCACGGAGCTGAGAGCCGAAATTTCATTGCCCCAATCTGGCCATAGACTACAATGGGAAAAAGTAGCTCGCGCTCTGATTGGCCGGGATAGCCAAGCCCCCGCTAGCTCAACCAATCAGCTCTTTTCTGCCATTTTACTGTATTTTGAACTGTCCCGCCTTTGAATTTGATTGGTCAATACATCTCCATAGGTTATAATGGTTCACTGTCACTCCTATTCTGATTGGCTGGTTTATGCCGACCAATGAGAAGAGCTTACAGAATTTGAATTATAATAATAATTTTATAATAATTTTTTATTTATATAGCACCAACATATTCCGCAACACTTTACAATTTAGAGGGTATACATACAGACATTACACATTAAACGTACAAATGAGACACAAGGTGTGAGGACCCCCGCTCGCGAGAGCTTACAATCTATTATGGTGTATGGGTGAGACAAAGGGTTGAGAAGTGCTCAGTTTACAATGGTCCAGCCATGTTACATAAAATAGGAGGGGTTTAATAAAAGTTGGGTGACCCTCCCACCCTGACGTACATAATTTACAGATAAGACCCTGTGAGTGCCCTAGTTTGGGAGTGACAGATAGGTGTGATGCAGGGGGGGGTTAGAAAATTGGGGGATTTGATTGCCAGCGTGAAAAGTGTGTTTTTGGGCCCTCTTAAAAACTGTGGGGGTTTGTGAGGTGTCCCTGTTTGTCCGCGGGTACCATGTTCCCAGAAAATTTGGCGCCGCACGTGTGAAATTTTGAGCGGGCTGGGAGGTTCAGATGATGAAATTAATTGATATCATCAACGAGGGGAGGAGGGTAGGGGGGTTTTGACAGAGATGAGAGAGGAAAGTAGGGGGGGCCACTGTGGAGAGTTTTTATGGGGGGTGATGAGTTTATGTTGTATTGTACTAAGGGGGCAACCAATGCAGTGAATGACCAGGGTAGAGGCTCAGTATAGGGCTGGAAAAAAAGACAAGCCTGGTGCTGCATTCAGGACGATTGGGAGGGGGATTTTAAGAGAGGGAGACCGATAAGCAGGGTGTTGCAGTAGTAAAGACGAGAATGAATGAGAGCAACAATGAGGGTTTGAGCTTTTCTAGAGTGAGAAAAGTACGGATTTTGGAGATGTTCTTTAGGTGAGGGGGGACAGGAGGGGCAAAGGCCCCTGGAAGAAAATCGTTCCCCCGATGACTTTGCCTATACAAAAAAAATCCTGCATACATTCAAAACTGCACTCACCCCAGCCAAAAAGGGGCTACTTCACCCAAACTCATATCCCCCCTGTCTACAAACCCCCGACAATTTTTTTCAAAAAAACCCTTCAATCCTTCTCCCTTTTCCCCCGCGCCTCTCCCATTCCCCCCTTTCGCAGATGACTTTGCATTCACTTCCTTCGGAAGATCAGCCCCATCGAGAAAGCTTTTAGCCCCAGTCCCCACCCCCTCCCCTACTCTTGCAAAATGCTCTTTCCCCCTTTAATTGCTTTTCCCCCGGTCAACCTCACTACCGTGTCTTGACCCATGCCACCCACCCCTCCCAGACCTCAGTGTTTATCATCCCAAAAACCCTTCAAAATCTTTCAACCTTAAATAAGTCTGGATCTTCCCTTCGCCTTTAAACTGCTCTATCACTCCAAAAACCCTTTAAAAAAAAACCGTTCCTCCCTTTGTCCAAAAAATGCCCTCTACTGCTCCCTTTTGCTTCCAAAACTCTGGCAGCACGGTACCTTCAATGTCTCCACCTTGCTCCCCAAATCTCTTCTTGCCCACTACAAACTGGTTTTGACCCACCACTCTACCGAAAACCCCCTAACCAAAACACAAATGATTAGCAACTGCCAAGCCTCCGCCACCCCTTGTCCTTCTCCCTTTTAGACTTGTCCTCTGCATTTTACATGTCACCATTAACTATGCTACAAACCCCTCCTTTTTCGGCATCCGGCTTGGCCCTTTCCCGGATTCCTGTCCTCACTGGTGGCATTCGCGTCTCTCATTTCGCTCCCCCCTCCTCCCCCAGCCCACTTGTTTGGTGTCCCCCAGAGGTCAGTCCCGGGGCCCTTTTCTTTCTCTCTTTTTAAATCTTGGGCTCGGTCAGCTCTAGCCCCACCGGCTTTATTCCATGTGTTGGCGATTTTTTATCGACAAAGTTGAAACGGCAAGGTTTTTATGGTGATGAAATTTCCCGATCATGGAAAATTAGGTTTTAAATCGTGCACATCTTTTAAAATTGCGCCTTTTTTTGGCCTTCCTGTAATTTTTGGGGCCCAGAAGGATTACAGAAATAGAGCAGGGTAGGGTGTGTGTGGCCCTCTACTGGGATGTGAACGGGTGCGACTGGCTGGAAAAATCACATGACCTCGTTTTACATAGAACAGCGTTTCCTGTTTCAGCCTCAGTGTCTCTCAGCGTCTCATAGGGATAGGACCTGCGCTCTGCCTGTGGCCAAACAGCTCAGCGAAATTAGTCTATTTCTGCACAGAGAAACCTCTACTATTAGCGGTGATCCTTCCAATTTAGTTAGATTAGAGATTTGAAGATTTTATGTAGTTAGCTAGAAAATTTTAAAGCAGCATCTACAACGGTAAATTCACGGCGGTGGGAGCGGGGGTGGGGGGTCCCCCGCGGGCGAACACAGACAAGCTCTATTATAAAGAACATGGATAACAGTTCACAAGACTTAGTGTAGACATGGTAGTGGAATATCTTTTTATTAACAGTTTGCTATTGAAATATTTCCTGGATATTGGGTAGCCTGAAACTTATATTGGATAAACATCATTTCTAGTAACTGCAGGTCTCTTTGTTAGCTGCAAAACTCCACTTTTATTATCAGTATACATTTCAGATAGGTGTTCAATTTTACCCTTTACCCCTGGGACTGTTTTATATCCCCTTGCATTTAAAATTACAATCCGAAATCTTGTAGTCAGAACAGGTTTTTTGTTGCCAAAAATACCGTTTCGTACAAAAAACCCAAAAGTTACGTGTTTTTTGATTTTTGCGCACCAGCAGTTCATTTGACGCAGCATTACGTAAATCTTAAAACGAATTCTTATTCCCCACGGTAAATTGAAAGGTGCAAAAAATCCGTTTATTATATCAAAACATAAAGTTCGTGTTTTTGATTTTGCGCCCCCGCACTGTTCTTGACGCGCATTACGTAAATCTTAAAAAGCAATTCTATATTCACCACAGGTAAATTGAAAGGTAAAAAAAAATCCCGTTTATTTTACCAAAACTAAAAATACGTTTTTTTTTGGACTTTTGCCGCCCAATTTGTTTTTTTCCCCTTGATTAAATTTAAAATCAGAAATTTTTTTGATTAGGGGATTTGAAATAGCTGTGTTTGCCGTCTTTTAAATAAGGACTTTCCAAAACTATTCCATACCTTCTAAAAATTTTTATATTTAAACATGGGCAAAATGAGGGGGAAAGCGAGCAAAGAGGGGGGTGCACATGGAGGTAAGTTGGGGGGAAAGGTGCCCTTTCCCAGTGTGGGAAAACAGATGCCAGTGGATCGTCAGTTGCAGGAGTCAGGCTGTCATCGCTGGGTAGGCCCTGAAAAATTAAGTAACGAACATCGCGCCAATCTGCCCTTCAGTGGTTAATGAAACCCTGCATCTGCAGTCTTCCTCCTCGCCTCGCAGTCACGCCCAAATGTCGTCATCAGCATATAGCATCGTCCAAATAAGCAGCCAAATGTCAACTCGTGTACCACCACTGTGGTAATCCATTTTTTGAAGCCTCTTGGGGACAAAATGGGTTGGGGGCAGAAGGCATGTTTTAAAAGATAAGAGGCCAAAAGGTGATTTTTTTGCTCTGCGCCAGTTATGTGCCCTAGGGAGGGGAAAAGGAAAACTGGTCAAAACGGCAAAAATCCCGGGCGGTCGGCAAAAGCCCTTTCAGTGCCCTTGTTGTGCCCGCAGTTTGGATGCAGAAAGTCAGGACGACCAAGTCACTGTGTTTTGATGTGATGTGACGAATTGCGGATCCATCCTGGTCTTTTCCGCGAATTTGCTTGCGAGCGCTTCATCAGTGGACGAGGGGAAGAGGGAGGGGGGTAGTGTCAATACGGGTCCCGCCACAAAAAGGGGAGAGGGGGTCGCATAAGTCCGCTGGTATTATTACGCCAGCCACGGTCAGCGCAAACCCCGCTCCTCGTTAAATCGCGTCAAAAAGGTCCAGGACCTCTCAAGCCTGGGCCTTCTTTGAGCAAGCCTCTGATTCCCCCAGCGATGTCATATGCCGCCTTTGCCGTAATCGCATAGGTAGAGGCAAGAACCTTAAGTGGTTAACCACCACCAACATGTCTGTCACATGCGCGAATGAATGAGTTGAATGGAGGGAACACTTGGCCAAAAAAGGCCAGACCGACCGGGCCCCCAAACCCACTGTCACACCCTCTGTCTCCGCCTCCTCCTCCCCCGCCCCCACCAAGCGTTCCTCAGCTGCCATGTCTTCAGAGTCATGATCAGGGTCAGCCTCCGCTTCAGCCTCACCGTCGCCCGGGGTACCACCAGCACCCCGGGGACCCATCCTACCCTTCTCCTTCCGCCAAATTTGTGACTGCACCCGTCCAGCGGCCAGTTAGCAGCCAGCCTTCTGTCTTCCGGGTTTGGGAGCAGAAGAAACATTTTAAACCCCAAACCATCCCAAAGCCAAAAGCCTGAATGTCGGCATTGCCAGGTTTTTGGGCCCTTTTGGAAATGTTGCCTTTCGTCTGGTGGACACAGATGGGTTCCGCCACGTCATGGCCTCGCTTGCCCCCAATACAGATGCCCAGCAGGCATTTCTTTGCCAGAAAAGCCGTCCCTGCCCTGGCCAGCCAGTGTCATCTAAAATTTCAAGCGCGTTGTCTGCATCTGTGTCCGGAAAGTCCATCTCACCACCGACACATGGACTAGTAACACGGCCAAGGCCGCTATATCTCTGTGACAGCTCACTGGGTGAGCTGGGTGGATGTCTCTGGGGGTGACGGTGGCTCTCAGGCTCGGCGCCACCTCTTCAAAACCCCAGGGATTTGGGGCGGGCTCTTTCCCCCAAGGTCCTCTGGTGGCATCGTGCCCAGAGACACCCGGGTGTTGAAATTAATCTGCTTGGAGACCGTCCCCCACCCCAGGTCAGGGGCTGTGGACGGCTCTAAGCAACGAGACCGAGCGCTGGCTGGGTTACAAGAACCTTGTGCCAGGCAAGGTGGTGTGCGGGTAACGGGGCGAAAACTGCTGGCCGCCTTAAGATCGGTTAGGTGGACAATCCTTGCCTGGATGTCATGAACCTTGTCTCCCGAAATTTTTTAAAGAGCTACCGGGTCTGGGGCTGCCTGCTGAAAGAAGGCTCGAGGTCTGAGTTCGCACTTCCGCCGTTCGCACCCTGCTTCGTCCCGCCTGGCTGCGTTTTGCAGCGTCAGCTCGGCCTACCGTTCAACCGTATCATTGTTGACGTGGGAACCACGCTTGGAATTCCCCTCCACTTGCTCAGCGATTGTTGGCTGCAGCGCAATGCCATTACGCAAGTACGAAGTGAAACATGGCCTGACAAGCCTGCTGGGTTTACGGACCATCGGGTGTTGAGACCACCGAGAGTGGAGGCAGGTTGAAAGAGCTCTGCACTTCCTTGCCAGTTTTGAAGAAGCCACCAAAAGGTCAGGTGCGGACAATTGCCCTTGTCAGCGATAGATATATGAGGCATTTTGGATGATCTTAGTTCTGGAAAACGATCGTTGGACACTTTAAACCAACAGGGTCCCGCAGCGACGGAGGAGGAGACGGACACAGATGCGGACACGGAGCCTTTCTCTCCGTCAAATCCACAAGGCCCGACAGTTTCACCAATTCTCATCGGTCTTCATAGGCAGTGGTTCGGGGTCAAGAGCTTAGTGCAAGGTGGCGCATCAGCTTCAGGGTGAAATTCATCTCAAGCAAGTCAGGGCTGTGTTGAAGCTGTGCGGAAGCAGCGGAGGAGTAGGAGGAGGAGGAGGGGTATTCCTAGACACCGATGTTACCGATCGTCCTGTCTGGGAAAGAGGTTGGCGCGAATTTGAGGCGGAGGAGGCAAAGATGAGGAAGATCAGTTAGCTATTGCCCTCGAAACAGAGGCTTGGGAAAATCAAGGCTCCATCTCTCACATGAGTCTTGGATGGCTCCATTTCCTCCAACATGATCCTCGCATTAAGGCCATCAAAATGAACAAACAGTTTATGGGTGGCCACCCTCATGGATCCCCGGTACAAAACAAAAATCAGCACTTTCTTCCCCTCCCAAATAGAGAGTAAATGCACAGGAAATGGAGACCTTGTGATTGATCAACTGGAGGGACATCTGTTGCGTCTGCTTTCACGTTCACCCAATGTCACTGGTGGAACAACATCTGCGAGTGAACAGCAGTAGAGTGCCAAGTAGGCGTTAGCGGGCAGCAGCAGGCCAAGGGGCAGAATCATAATGGGGTGACCCTATGCATCTTTGTTTACCACCTCACCAACCATGCAATGATGCAGGGGCAACATCCAAACACACAGAGATCAGGCTTTAGATCATGGTGCACGACTATCTGCGTCTCAACACCGATTGTTTTTGCATGTGTTCCGGACCCAATAGACTTTGGGTATCAAAATGGGAACGAATGGACCAGGTGGCTCGTCACGCCTAGAGGTGTTGTCCTGCCCAGCAGCAGCGTCATATTGGAGCGGACCTTCCAGCACATCTGGTGGAGTCATTACAGACAAAACGCATCGGCTTCCACAGATAATGTGGATCGTTTGAATTTCATCAAGATGAATAGGGCATTAGGATCTCTGATGATGTTGTGGCACCCCAATTGCGAGGTCTAGCCGATTAGTTTGCAAGTCTACTTCACATCCTTTTCCAAACAGAAAGGGTCCTCTTGAAACTTTTTTTTAAAATGATCATTTCTTACTGCAATTTTTATTCTCTTTTCCCCACCAGTTCATTTATGCTGGTTTTGCTGTGAAGGAGGACTGGTAAAAGACAGCAAGGTTTCATGACAACACCGTATTCAATTTACCTCACTTTATCTTAAGGAAGTTTTCACATTTGTTCAATGGTTTTGAGGTCATGTTGCTGTGAGATTACAGCAATAAATCTGGTCCTTTGGACAGAAATGTGCTTCTAAGTGGGCATTTCTCCCTCACAATTTTTAATAGTGGCTGAGAAGTCATATTTATAATTTTTTGGTGGTCATTGTTGCTGTGAGATACAGCAATAATCATGGTCCTTGTAACTAGAAATTGGGGACTTATAAGTGGCATTTCTCCCGTTCCACAATTTTTAACAGTGGCTGAGAAGTCATTTTTATAAATTTTTTTTGGTCTGTGCTGCTTTTGAAAATGCAGCAATTACTACAGGGGTCCTATTATAAAAAATGTTGTTTTCTAACAGACATTTGTTCTTCAACAATTGACCAAAGTTGCTCAAGGGGTCATGCTTTGAATTTTTGGGGGGAATTTTGCTGTGAATGCATGCTATACTACAGGTTCCTATTCTTAAAAAATGTTTGTTTTAACAGACCTTTGTTCTTCACAATTGACCCAAAGTGGCTCAAGGGTAATGCTTTGAATTTTTTGGGGAATGTTTGCTGTGACATGCAGCCTAACCTAAGGTTTCCTATTCTAAAAAAAATGTTGTTTCTAACAGACATTTGTTCTTTCCACAATTTTCAAGGAGTGGCTCAAAGGGTGATGGTGCTGTCAGAAATCAGGAATAAGGTAGGACATGTTAATGGTCACATATTGCAAACTGACTTGTTTTTGAAAGATCTTTAACATTAGCTATACATCCTGTTATTGAGATCTAACCCATTTAATACAATTAAAAAAAGAGAAAAAAAAAAGCCCTTGGGGGGGATTCCACCCCATTTTAAAAATGTTTTTTTCAAAATTAAAAAAATTAAAAAACTTGCATGAACAAAATAGCGGGAAAAAAAAAAATTTTTCCTCTTAATTTGTACAAGGGGGGGTACAGGAAAAAATTTGCCCAGATGTTGGTTGTTCAGGGGAAAATAGGGGAATGGAGACAGGGACAAAAAACAAAGTACAGAGAAAATTTTCCCCCTCCGCAATTGATTTAAAAAGAGAAAAAAAATGCCAAAAAAAAGGGCACCTGGGGTGGAACAGGAGGGGTTAAAACCCCCCAGTTTTTCCCAAAGTGAAGTTTCAATTGGTCCAAAATCTACGGGGGGGCAAAGGGGTTTCCCCAGGCCCGGGGACAGTTTTTTTTTCCATGAAAATAAAATGGTGGTTGAAAGACCCTTTTTTCCGGCCTTTTTAATCTGGGGGTCATGCAGGTTTGGGGCTCATTCTGGGGCCCCAGGACGGTTTGTAGTCAATGCCCCAGTAAAACAAAAATGGTTTGGGTTAAAAATTCCCCTTTTTTCCGGCACTTTTTAATCGGGGGGTCATGAGGTTTGGGGCTCATGCTGTGGCCCAGGACAGGGATGTCTATGCCCCGTTAAAAACAAAAAATTGGTGGTTGAAAAAACCCCTTTTTTTTCCGGCATTTTTTTTAAAAGGGGGGGGGTGGGGGCGGGTTTTGGGGGGTTTCTTTCTTGGCCCGGGGAACAGGTATAGTCAAGTCCAGGAAACAAAAATGGGGGTTTTGGAAAGACTTTTTTTTTCCGGAAATTTTTAATCGGGGGTCATGCGGGTTTTGGGGCTCATGTGGGGCCCGGACGGGTTTTAAAATCAATGTCCATTTGAAACAAAAAATTGGTGGTTGAAAGGACCCCTTTTTTTCCGCCCCATTTTTTTAAAATGTGGGGGGAAACAGGTTTGAGGTAATGCTGGGGGGCCCAGGCAGGTATATCAATGCCCAGGGGAATTTAAAATTTGGTTTGGTTGAAAGACTTTTTTTTTTTGGGGGCATTTTTTTAAATCTGGGGGTATGGGGGTTTTTTGGGGGCCCCACCCTGTTTTCCCCAGGACGGGGATTTTCCCAATACCCATTTTTAAAAGAAAAAGAAGGGTCAAATCACACTGCCTTCGGGGCACTTTTTAATTTGGGGGTTTGGAAATGCGGGTTTTAAAAGGGTCATGTGGGGGTTTAAAAAGACGGGGATTTTGAATGGCCCCTGGGGGGATTTTTTTTTTGTGGGGCTTTTTTTACCCTAAGTGTGTTGCCTTTTGATTTTAGAAAGTATCCTTTTTAAACGGGTTGTGGATTTTAATTCCAGTTCTCCAGCCCTGTTTGGGTGTAAAATGAAGGTTTTGTTGCTCTCCCCTAGACTTTAATGGTCATCGTCATAATCTCCATCGACCATCGAATATTTTTTCGATGAAGGTCGGGCAAACGAACCCATTTGGGCCCCCGAAAGAAAATATTTTGGAGGAAAATTTTTTTTTTTTTTTTTTTTTAGGGGGAAATTTTTTTTTTAGGGGGGGGGATTTTTTTTTTTTTTTTTTTTTTTTTTGATTTTTTTTTTTTTTTTTTAAAGTTTTTTTTTTTATTTTTTTTTTTTGTTTTTTATTTTTTTTAATTTTTTTTTTTTTTTTTTTTTTTTTAAGGGTTTTTAGCTCTTTTCTGAGAATTTTTAAAAGCCTTTTTAAAGGCGATTTTTGATTCATACTCTGCACCGAAAATGTGGAATGAAATTTTTCCCCTGTTTTCCAACCTGTCTCGCATCGGAACAGATTTTCGGGGGCAGCCCCCACTGCGCCCCCAAGTTTTCCCCGCACTCAACCCACAAAACTGGTGAGGGCGCGGCGGACTTTTTTTTCCGCCCTGTAAGAGTGTGCTTTCCTCCGGCGGCTAATCTTTGGCGCAGCCCCGCAAATTTTTTCGCCCAGTCCCCGCACTGGCCCCACACACTGGCGAGGGCGCGGGGGAAATTTTTTCCCCGCAAAGTATTGAGGCACTAGGGCCCGGGGGGTGAATCTCAGGCGCAGCGCCGCAAATTTCGCCAAAAAAACTTTGCACTGCGGGCCCAACCAAATTGGGGGGGCTGGCAAAACTTTTCATAAATATGTATGAAGGGCCGGCCCCGGGCCCCGGAATTTAAAAGAGGCGGCAGATTTCACTGGAAAAATAGCGGAAAAACGTTTTCCTGAAACCCCGAGCTTTTTATTTAAAAATGTCGCCCTTGTAGCCCTTTTTCCCCATTTTCAAGAAAAATTTTCAATAAAAAAATTTTTTTTTTTGGCCCCCAATCCAGTTCTCACGTGACTTTGGGGGGCTTTTTGTTAGACACCCCCATAAACCCTTAAAAAAAATGCCCCCCTTTTTATTTTTAAACAACATCCAGCAAAAATTTTGAAGAGATTTTTTAATTTTTGTCCATTTTTTACCAAAGGACAAAATTTTGGGTTTTTCCCGAGGAAATGCAACTCAACATCGATTCAAAACGAAATTCTTTAAAATTTTCCCGAAATTTTTTCCAAATATAGCCTTAGTAAGCTATTTGACTCGACCACAAGACTCAGAACAGGAGGAGAATTGCAGGAGAACCTACTGGATTTTGGGGTGTCATTTTCATTAGGATATTGTTTAGGCGCAATACAGGTTTTTCGGGGGCACCATAAGGTTAAGGGAAAAAATAAGAAAACTCACCCCCAAAGGGATATTCAAAGGGGGTAGGGAGTATATTTATTCCCTCAAATTTTTAAAAAGATTTTTTTTGGGATTAGGATGCGATAATTTTAATAAATATTTTTTTCCAAAAAATATGGGGAGCTTAAGCTAAAATTTTTTAATTTTCACTAAGGAAACCCGGTTTAAAAAAAAACCCCAATTTGTTTTGGGAAAACAAGTTGGCAATATTTTACATATGGGGGTTTTAAAAAGCCGGGTTTTGGGCAGAGGGAAAATGACAAAAGATGAAAAGTCAGCCCCCCTTCCAACTTCAAATTCACTCAGATTTTCAAAAGGCCCCTCAAGATTCCCCCTGTGCAAACATGTCCCCAAGGGAAACATCCATTAGGGAAAAAAAACAAACAAGCCTGGCGCTCGCAATCAGTTAAGACAATCCCAGCAAAGGGGGCTAAGCATCCAAAGGAAAGGGCAGTTAATTTTTTTTAAACACTTTGGGTCAGGGGTAGAGTACCCATGTGTACTCAAAAAACCCAGAAACCCAAAAAATTTATACCCGTCTGAGCGGCCCCGATATTTATAAGGATTTATAAAAAACTGTGGGATCAAAGGTCCCCCCCTAGTTTCTTTTTTTTAAATACATAGCTTCCCATACCATAGCTGTCCAAATCCCGCAATTTTTAGGGCAGGAAAGGGAAGGGGAAAAAAACCAAAACTTTTGGGCCAAAACGAAGCATAAGGCCAGTGTTCCATTTCCAATTTATAGCTTTTTTACACCTAGTTCTGATGGGCCACTGGCTATTTCTTTTCCCAAAATTTCCCCCGTTGGTTTTTGACCCCTTTCATGTCTGAAGCCAAAAACTGCATGGCAAGAGAGGGAGGAGAGTGTAGACCGTGCCAGGGTCATGTGAGGGGGTGACAGGGGGTGTGAAGGGGGTGCATCGTGGGCTGTCCCAGTACTGTTTTAAGCCGAAGCCCATGTGGGCTCATTGTTGTCTCAATGGAGGGGGTGTACCTACACCAGCATTCCAGGAGCATCCCCACACAGAAGCAAGGCCACATTCACTCCCCATGTGTGCCCAGCACAAGGCCAACCTAAGGTAAATAGATACATCTCACTGCCTCTCTGTCTGTACTTATACCCTATTGTATTTGCACCTTTGACCAATATCTGTATGATATACCCATATGTATGTATTGTTTGTCTAGTGTGCCCCCCAAGGCGATTAAATCTTTAAACTTTAATCCTTAGCTGGTCTGTTGTTTTGATCGCCCAGATTGCACGCGTCGTTTTTCTCGGTCACTAAAATATCGCAACTCCAAAGCAGGTTCCTGGCCTTGTTATAAGTGTGTAATAGACCGGTCTAACAGCTAACGAGGAACTGGTGGTAGTCTACCATTCAGGATTGTGTGCGAGTAGGGTATCCTCTCGCACATCCTGGGTCTTCCTGTGCCCATGTGGACAAGGGTTAACTGTATCCGTCTGACCTTGTGCACCCCTAGGGGGGAGCCCAACGTCATAATACATCCTAAGTCAGGCAGTTGACCCTCGAGTGGGTTCAGGCTTTTCCTGACAGATTGGTGGCAGCACGGTGGGATCAAGACAATAGTGTGTGTGAGTGTGGGGCCCATACTCCCAGACACTAAGGACTACCAGCAGTGGCTTTTGCTGCTGGGGTCTTAAGATCAGCTCAGCACTAGACAGTCTGAGTGCAAATACAAGGTGTTGGGTGCATTCAGGTTGCAGTTTTTGTGTGAGTAGCCAATGGTTGCAAGGATGGCTGATTGTGGCAGGGGCAAAAATAACCAACTGGCCAAAGCTGTAGGTCCTGAGGAAACAGATTGTGAAGTTAGCCAAGGCAAGGAGGAGCTCAGCCCAGACCAGGCTGTAGACCATGATGGCGAGCTTCAAGGTGAGAGGGAATCCCACTCGGGCTCCTCAAGTAGCTAGTCACAGATGGTCAATTCTGCAGTGGGCCGCTCATCCTTGGCTATCCTCCTGCCAGCTGCCCTGGCTAAGCTTGAAAGGCACAGCCCACCATGGCCATTCAAGAGTCCCCTGAGACCCAGGTCCAAAAGCTACGAGCAGAGGACTTCTCCGTGCTGGATAAAGGTGGGGACCTGGACACCTTCTTGCTGGTGTTCCAGAAAATTTGCCGCCAGCACCATCTTCCTGAGGACCAGTGGGTCAATTCTTCATTCAATTAGATGCCGCGACCATCTTTGCCGCGGCATCTAAATGGTGAAACAGCATGGGCGGGCGTCATGGTGTTCGGCTCCACCTGAGTTAATATCTGATTAACTGAACGGACCCAGACACGCATCTAGCAATTAGCAGTGTGTATAACACTGCTGGCAATGTGAAACACGTAGCGGCGTTCACATGAGTGTCTGTCCGATGCTTCTTTCGGATTCACTCCAAGCATTGACATGTCATTTTTTGGAGCGCATCCGAAAGAAGCACCAGACAGACGCGATGCAAATACACATCGGCGACTGGTCATGTGAACACCACTACATGTTTCACATTGCCGGCAGTGATAAACACACAGCTAATTTTGAGATTAGTGTCTGTATCCGTTCAGATGTACCCAGAAACGCATCACAAAATCGTATGTTCACACGGACACAAGACGCAGTGTGAACAAATCCTTAATTCCTGACTCTGCGGTGGGCAGATACTTCACATGATTGACAGAGCTGCTGGCCTGTCTACCTCTGTTCATTCTCAAGTTGAGCCCTAACAAAGCTTTCTCGTCTGTCCTCTCCTGCTTCTAAGCTGTAACATAATAAAATAATACAGTAATATCAAAAAATCATGGATTATTTAGTAAATATAGAACCCACACTTTTAGACCACAAGATGAACAGATCTGAATTTTTGAATTGACACTGAAATAAAAATATTTTTAAATATGATCCCATTGTGATCCCAACTTGAATTTTGACACAGATGTGGCTAGGAGAATAGCAGGCACATGTGCATTTTTGGACATTTTTTATTTTATTTTTTTTCGGAAATGCGTTTTTAAATTTTGTGTTTGCGTTCGCATGGGTAAAATATTAACGAAGATACTCTTGTGACATATTTGGTGAATGAAGCAGCAAGGTGTGTCCAGCAAGCCTTCTAGGATTCGTTATTCCCTGGTGTGTTAGCAGAGGGGATAAACAGACAGCTGCAGTGGGAGAGCAAGCAGAAGAGGCAGGGCTCCCAGGTAAGGCCACAGGGCAGGGTCTCCCCACAGCCGGGACAGACAGGAGGCAGACAGCTGTGGTGGGAGAGCATGCAGATGAGGCAGGGCTCCCAGGTAAGGCCACAGAGCAGGGTCTCCCCACATACAGGATGTCAGAGGGCCAGGTTAGGCTGATTGGACTGATGTCTTGTACAGATGCCAAAGGGGAGGGAGCCCCACCAGCAGTAGAAGCGGTTGTGGCCACTGTCACGCGCAGTGGGAGTGCTAGGAGCCAGGAGGTCCCTCAGGAGCCTGATGGCGTCCTCCCATCGGACCAGGTAAGTGCCATGGTAGGTGAGGGCCAGGAGACAGGTCCATGAGCAATTGACAGAAGGTGTGGCAGTCTCATCCATTCTTGGCACAACTAGTTGAGAGTTTCAGGCAGTGTTAGAGGCTGACAACAGCCTGAAAGCTCTCAAGGAGCAGGCGGCACAGCCTCCCTTGGACTGCGCAGGTGGTCTGGGACTAAAGACTGCTGTACCACCTAAACCGTCCAACCGGGTTTACCGGAGGTCTGGCCCAAAGACCAATGGTTAGTGGTACCCTATCCGTTCAGGGCGGAGTTGTTGCAGGTTGTGCACGAGATTCCGATGGCTGGACACCTAGGGATCACCAAGACAAAGGACAGGCTGGCCCAGCATTTCTACTGGCCAAAGATTGGGATCAATGTGGCTTACTACTGCCGTTCGTGCAACACCTGTGAGAAGGTAGGGAAGGCGGGGCCGCAGCCCAAAGCCCCACTGGTAACTATGTCTATCGTTGACAAGCCTTTCAGGAGTTGTGGCTGTGGATTTAATTGGACCACTGTCCATTCCCAGCAGCTCTGGGAAACGTTTCGTACTGATGGTAATAAATTATACCACTTGGTACCCAGAAGCGGCAGCTTTGTCGTCCTTTTGGGCCGACAAGGTGGCTACCGCCTTACTGTACATTTTTCCTCGAGTGGGCTTTCCCCAGGGAATGCTCAGTGACCGGCGGACCCAGTTCATGACGCAGTTGATGGAGTCCCTTTGTATGAAGATACAGGTGCAACATCTGGTGGCCAGTCCATACTACCCATAGACTAATGGCCTTTGTGAACAGTTCAATGGCACCCTGAAGACGATGCTTATGATGTTGTTCGACACCCACAGGCGTGACTGGGAGTGGTACCTTTCACACCTGCTGTTTGCTTACCGGCAGGTTCCACAAGCCTCAACGGGGTTCTCCGCCTTCAAGCTCCTGTATGGCCAACGTGTATGAGGGCCCCTGGCTCTGCTGAAGGAGGCCTATGAGGGAGACTTAGCCACCCTTGAGGTGTCGGTCATCGAGTATGTTGTTCGCTTCCGAGACAAAATGCAGGCCTTGGCACAGCTGGTGCACAAATATATGTTGCGGGCCTAAGCAATGGTACAACCAGAACACTAGTGAGAGGACCTACCAGGTTGATGGCCCATATGTCATGCACCAGCAACACAATGCCGTAACATACTTAGTCATCCTGGACCATGACCTGGGAAGGCGGAAGGCCTTCCACGTGAACGTGATGAAAGTGCATCATGAGCAGGAGGCATGCGCCCTTCCCGTGTGCAACCTGCCCGAGGAAGGAGAGACGGAGACCCTCCTGGATATGCTCGCCCAAGTCAGGGTGGATGGATCCATAGAGGTTTTGGGGATTTGCGGACAGCTCCTGGAGGAGCAATGGTCCCAGCTGTGGGCAACTCTCCACCCCTTCCGGGAGTTTTTCACCAACGTGCCTGAAAGGACAGAGTCAGCCGTCCATCACATGGACACCGGGGATCACCCCCAAATCCGGCATTCAGCATATCAGATCTCCCGCAAAGTGTAGCAGCACATGTACAAGGAGATTGACAAGATGCTGAAGCTGGGGGGTCACTTTTTTGTGATAGACTCCTGCACAACAGCTTTTAGCGTAATATCCTTTTATTCATATTTCACGAACAGTATAAAAATGTATCATCTTATTTAGCTTAGTTCCAGCTTGATACAATGTAATACAAAAAAATTTCACATGCAAGTAAAAAATAAGTGAATAACTTAAGCACTTAAGTAGTGTTGAGCGATTATTATTGACAAAGTTGAAATCGGCACAGTTTGTATGTTGATCGGAATTTTTCGATCACGCGATAATTTAGGTGAAAATCTGCGCATAATCTATTAATATTGCGCCATTTTCGGCACTTCCTGTCATTTTGGCGGCCAGTAAATCAGCTTAGAAACTAGAGCAGGGTGAGCTGGGTGTGTGACGTCATGACTGGGATGTGTATGGTTGTGATTGGCTGGAAAAATCACATGACCTCGTTTTACATAGAACAGCCCTTCCTGTTAAGCATCAGTGTGTGTCTGTGTATCATAAGAGCAGGACATGTGCTCGGTCTCTCTCAATACAGCTCAGCAAAACTGTTCTCTTTGTTCACACAGACAACTATGCTTTTAGCTGTTAACATTAGAACTTAGGTAGATTAGAGAATAAAAACTCACCTTTTATTATCTGTACACAATTTAATTAGGTTTTTTTCCACTTTGGCGCAGCTCAGTTTTGTTCAAAGACCCACTTTGTACTTACAATAGGATACAGAACTTTTCTAGTCACCGCAGGTGTATTTCATAGGCGCAAAAACCACATTTTGTTATCTGTACACGATTTAATTAGGTTTTGTTCATTTTGACGCAGCCCAGCTTTGTTCAAAGACCCACTTTGTACTCACAATAGGATACAGAACTTTTCTAGTCACCGCAGGTGTATTTATAGGTGCAAAAAACACGTTTTATTATCCGTACACAATTTAATTAGGTTTTGTTCACTTTGGCGCAGCCCAGCTTTGTTCAAAGACCCACTTTGTACTCACAATAGGATACAGAACTTTTCTAGTCACCGCAGGTGTATTTATAGGTGCAAAAACCACGTTTTATTATCCGTACACAATTTAATTCCGTGTTTTTCACTTTGGCGCAGCCCAGATTTGTTGAAAGACCCATCTTGTACTTATATTACCATACAGAAATTTGCTAGTAATTGCAGGTGTATTTCATAGGTGCAAAAACCACCTTTTATTATCCGTACACAATTTAATTACGTGTTTTTCACTTTGGCGCAGCCCAGTTTTGTTGAAAGACCCATCTTGTACTTATATTACCAGACAGAAATTTGCTAGTAATTGCAGGTGTATTTCATAGGTGCACTTTCATAGGTGCACTTTGGCGCAGCCCAGATTTGTTGAGGTTGGGGTTTGGGTCATGTTGCTGTGAGATACAGCTATAATCATGGTCCTTTGGAACAGAAATGTGGCTTCTAAGTGGCATTTTTCCATCACAATTTTTAACAGTGGCTGAGAAGTCATTTTTATAATTTTTTGGGTCATGCTGCTTTGAAATGCAGCAATACTACAGGTCCTATTATAAAAAAAATGTTGTTTCTAACAGACATTTATTCGTCACAATTGTCAAAAGTGGCTCAAGGGTCATGTTTTGAATTTTTGGGGGCATTTTGCTGTGAAATGCAGCTATACTACAGGTCCTATTCTAAAAAAAATTGTTTCTAACAGACATTTGTTCTTAACAATTGTCAAAAGTGGCTCAAGGGTCATGTTTTGAATTTTTGGGGGCATGTTGCTGTGAAATGCAGCTATACTACAGGTCCTATTGTAAAAAAAAGTGGTTTCTAAGAGACATTTGTTCTTCACATATGTCAAGAGTGGCTCAAGGGTGATGGTGCTGTCATAAATGTGAATAGGTAGGACAATGTTAATGGACACATATTGCAAAATGACTTGTTTTTGCAAGATCTTTAACATAGCTAGCAATCCCTGTAGTGAGACAACCCATTTAATACAATTAAAAAAAAGAGAAACAAAGACATGGTGGGATTCCATCCTATTTTAAAAATGTGTTTTCTAGAATTAAACTACTAAAAAACTTGCATGTACAAAATAGCTGATACAAATATTCCTCTGAATTGTTCAAGGGAGGTACAGGAAGACTTGAAAAGATGTAGGTTACCCAGGACAGGGATAGTCTATGTCCAGTGAAACTAAAATGGTGGTTGAAAGACTCCTTTTTCCGGCACTTTTTAATCTGGGGTCATGCAGGTTTGGGGCTCATGCTGTGGCCCAGGACAGGGATAGTCTATGTCTAGTGAAACTAAAATGGTGGTTGAAAGACTCCTTTTTCCGGCACTTTTGAATCTGGGGGTCATGCAGGTTTGGGGCTCATGCTGTGGCCCAGGACAGGGACAGTATATGTCCAGTGAAACTAAAATGGTGGTTGAAAGACTCCTTTTTCCGGCACTTTTTAATCTGGGGTCATGCAGGTTTGGGGCTCATGCTGTGGCTCAGGACAGGGATATTCAATGTCCAGTTCAAGTAAAATGATGGTTCAAATCATCCTGCCTTCAGGCACTTTTTAATTTGTGGGTCATGCAGGTTTAAGGGTCATGCTGTGTTATAAGACAGGGATAGTGAATGGTCTGTGCCTTTTTTTCTGTGACTTTTATAACCTAAGTGTGGTGCCTAAGATGTAGCACGTATCCAGTTTACTGTTGTGGATGTTAATTCCAGCTTCTCCAGCCCTGTTTGGGTGTAAGAATGAAGGTGTTGTTCCTCTCCCATAGACTTTAATGGTCATCGGTGATAATCTATTATCGGATATCGGATATCGTCTTGATAATTGACTATATCGACTATCGACTCGATGACGATAATCGATGTAATCGCTCATCACTACATTTAAGATACATTTCATGCATCCAACAGTGCCTTTGCCTCACCAGTCCCCAAGAAGGATCAGACCACCTGGTTCTGCGTGGACTACACGGGGCTCAACGCTGTCATGGTCACCAATGCATACCCAATGCCGCGCATCGAGGACCTGCTCTCTCTGTGCCGTGTTGTAGCTGCTGCAGCTCCAGTATTAGAGATCTCACACAAAAGAAAGACCTGTTATACATCGATTTTTTGGGGGGTGTCACAGCTTTTCTCAAAGACTGCGTCTCTTCCGTTCTCATTTTGATGTTGTGGGGTAGTGGAGTGTGTGTCCAATTCAGCTGCATATACATTTTAATGCTATTTGCTCAGTTCTGGAGCACATTGAATACCCAAGGGTTATCTAAGCCTGTTTTTGCTGTTGTACTCAGTTAAAGAAACAGTGTTTCATTTCTTTTGCGCAATTTATATCCAAGAGTTAATTAAGTGTGTTTCTGCTGTTGTAGTAAGTAAAAGAAACAGTGTTTTTCAACGCCAAAGAAGAAATTTTTCAGTAGCATAATTTATATCCGGAGGTTAATTAAGCGTTTTTCTGCTGTAGTAGTCAGTAAAACACACGTCGTTTTACCACGCCACATAGCAGTAAATTTATGGCAGCTCATTTCTCTTGCGCAATTTATTTCCAAGGGTTAATTAAGTGTGTTTCTGCTGTTGTAGTCAGTAAAAGAAACTGTGTTTTTCAACGCCAAAGAAGAAATTTTTCCTGTAGCATAATTTATATCCAAAGGTTAATTAATCATTTTTCTGCTGTTGTAGTCAGTAAAATATACATGGTTTTAACACACCACATAGCTGTTAATTTTTGGCAGCTCATTTCTTTTGCGCAATTTATATCCAAGGGTTAATTAAGTGTGTTTCTGCTGTTGTAGTCAGTAAAATACACGTCGTTTTAACACACCACATAGCTGTTAATTTTTGGCAGCTCATTTCTTTTGCACAGGTTATATCCAAGGGTTACCCAAGCCTGTTAGTGGGTAACCCAGCAACCAAAGGGTTCTTGATTGGTTGACTAGGTCATCCACTTCCTCCAAGATGACATCTGACAACCCCAGCTAAGAGTCGGTGGGAACGTCAGACACACCCCTAACTTGGTAAGGCCCGGGAGTGGGTCAGCGGCCCCACCTGTCTTCAACCTGCCACTGTCCCATCCGGTTCCCAATTCATGTTTTATACTATGTGGTATGGTCTAAAATACACGTCGTTTTAACACACCACATAGCTGTTAATTTTTGGCAGCTCCTTTCTTTTGCACAATTTATATCCGAGGGTTACCCAAGCCTGTTAGTGGGTTCATTTGGAGTCAAATAAAGGGTGTGTATTTATCATATACAGATATCTTCATTAAACAGAGTCTGTAATTTTTTGTACAAACACTATGTCAGACAGAGAGGTGGCAGTGGCACAAACATTCATGGAGCAGGCACAGGTCGCAGCACAGTAAGGGGACGTCGCAGCAGGGGTCACTCGGTGAGGCCAGAACTGCCGGTGTCATCTAGTGGCCGTGTGTTGACCAGCAACTCAAGAGTTCTTGATTGGTTGACTAGGTGATCCACTTCCTCCCAGATGACATCTGACAACCCCAGCCAAGAGTCGGTGGGAACGTCAGACACAACCCTTAGTTGGTATGGCCTGGGAGTGGGTCAGCGGCCCTCACTTGTAGTCAACCCGCCTCTGTCCCATCCGGTTCCCTCAGCCATAGATCTACTATGTGGTCTGGGCTCAGCGCCACTATACAGCGAGGATGAACAAATTGAGGAGGACAGTCAGCAGCTACTTGGCAGCAAAGAAATGGGGCCAATATCCCCTGCTTCTTGCAGTAGGCGGCAAAGTATAGATATGGAGAGTGGCATGGGAGGTCATGTTGTGAGGAGTCATCCTCTGCATACCAAGACCGTTGAGGAGGACAGCAGTGAAGACCAAACAATAATTGATGTTGATGTAGCCGACCACACTTGGGAGCTGGGTGAAGCAAGGGCTTCATCATCGTCAGGAGAAGAAGGCGTCAGATTGCTCCTCAGGCAGCGGCGCAGCCAGAAACTGGGTAGCGTGGTCATGAGTCAGCAGGGTAGCAGCAGTGCGAGCTAAGGAGCCAAACGGCCACGGGGTAGAAAATCCGATTCGCAGGTCCTAGAAAGTAGCGGCACAGGGGCTCAGCGAGACAGCAGCGGTAGTAGTCACTCAGTGCGAAGTGTTGGCGGTAAAATCAGCTACTCGGCGGTGTGGCAGTTCTTTGCTAAGACACCGGAGGAGCCTAATAAGGGTATATGTAGAATCTGTGGGCAGAAAGTGAAGCGTGGCAAGGAAGCTAACGTTGGCACCACGGCCCTGCGTAAACACATACAGCGTCACCATCCGGTGGCCTGGGAAAAACGTGGCTCAGATGTGGTGGTCCATCCTGCCGTCGCAGCAGCAGCATCGCCCAGTGGCATGGCAGTGCCATTGCAGCCAGTCAAGGCTCCACCACCTCTGCAGAAGGGAGCACCATCGGAGTTCAGACTCTCTTTTGACTATCATTAGGATTATTTTCCTTCTCTATCTTTTCTTTATAAGTTCAGATGGCCGATCGATGTTCATTCAATCTTATTTTAATGGCTCGTGTGGTTTGCCCAACATAGCCCATCCCACAGGGACATTTCAACAGATATATCACGTTTTTTGTATTGCATGTATGGAATCCTCTAATATTGATCTTATAACCTTTTGTTGTATGGGACACAAAAGAACCTTTAATAATTGAATGGCAGTTCTGACAATTCATGCACGCAAACGTGCCAATACGCTGAGATGAAAGGGTTAATTGTTGCGGTTGTTTTTTATGTAAAATATCTGAACTCATGATCTCATTCCCTAGTGTTTTTCCTTTCCTATAAACAAATTTTGGATATTTTTTAAAAAGATAGCCATATTTCTGATCACTGGATAATATGTGCCATTGTTTTTTAATAATATGTGCTATTTGATTACTTTGTTGACCATATCTACTTACAAAGGACTTTATGTCCTTCGTTCAAATACACTACCCGAAACTTGTTATTATAAGCCACACATTTGCTGCCAGTTTCTCCATCTGCCTATCACCATCTTTACCAGGGACTTTTATTGCCACCCACCTCCACACTCTGTCATTGTGCCACTCCATGACCTCATGCTGCTGCTGCTGTTGCTGGTGCCGTGACCTCCACACTGTGTCATTGTGCCACTCTTTGACCTCATGCTGCTGCTTCTGCTGTTGTTGCTGCTTTGTTCAACTCCACACCCTTTCTTTGTTCCACTCTCTGACCTGATGCTGCTGCTGTTGCTGCTGCCGTGACCTCCACACTGTGTCATTGTGCCACTGTCTGACCTCATGCTGTTGCTCCTGCCGTCACCTCCACTTTATGTCATTGTGCCACTCTCTGACCTAATGCTGTTGCTCCTGCCGTCACCTCCACTTTCAGTCATTGTGCCACTCTGTGGCCTACTCCTGTTTTTGCCACCTCCAGAATTTGTCATTGTGCCACTGTCTGACCTCATGCTGCTGCTGTGGCTACTGCCGTGACCTACACACTCTGTCATTGCGCCACTTTGTGGCCTACTCCTGTTGGTGCCACCAACAGGGGCGACTGGCTGCCTCTGTCTTGGTTTTTAGCACTCCACCCATCTACACAGGCTTTTTAATCAGTGCAGTGTATTTAGTAGCTGGTGCCTTCACATTCTAAAAGGTAGGTCTGGATGGACCACCGAGAAATATAGCTTTAGTGTAACGTAGTGTAGGACCCACCTGCATTTGAGGTCTCGTTGAAGTCGAAGGTGGGCTTAAGCAATTTTGCGCAAAAGTGTGAACTAAGAACCTCATAAAACTTTCGTGTTTTTTTTAAAGCAGGAATGTTTTTTTTCAACGTATTCTAATTTTGTGTGCTGCTGATATTGTTATATGTTTTTAGATTACAGCCATCACAGCGTGCACCCATATTTAAAGTTTTTTGGAGGTGCTGAACCAAATATTGTTTTTGAATTGTATATAGGAGGGACTGGTTGCCTCCATCTTAGTTTTTAGCACTCCACCCATCTACACAGGCTTTTTAATCAGTGCAGTGTATTTAGTAGCTGGTGCCTTCACATTCTAAAAGGTAGGTCTGGATGGACCACAGAGAAATATAGTGTTAGTGTAACGTAGTGTAGGACCCACCTGCATTTGAGGTCTCGTTGAAGTCGAAGGTGGGCTCAAGCAGATTTGCACAAAAGTGTGAACTAAGAACCTCATAAAACTTTCATGTTTTTTTTAAAGCAGGAATGTTTTTTTTCAACGTATTCTAATTTGGTGTGCTGCTGATATTGTTATGTGTATTTAGATTACAGCCATCACAGCGTGCACCCATATTTAAAGTTTCTTGGAGGTGCTGAACCAAATATTGTTTTTGAATTGTATATAGGGGGGACTGGCTGCCTCCATCTTGGTTTTTAGCACTCCACCCATCTACACAGGCTTTTTAATCAGTGCAGTGTATTTAGTAGCTGGTGCCTTCACATTCTGAAAGGTAGGTCTGGATGGACCACAGAGAAATATATCGTTAGTGTAACGTAGTGTAGGACCCACCTGCATTTGAGGTCTCGTTGAAGTCGAAGGTGGGCTTAAGCAATTTTGCGCAAAAGTGTGAACTAAGAACCTCATAAAACTTTCGTGTTTTTTTTTAAAGCATGAATGTTTTTTTTTTTTCAACGTATTCTAATTTTGTGTGCTGCTGATATTGTTATGTGTATTTAGATTACAGCCATCACAGCGTGCACCCATATTTAAAGTTTTTCTGGAGGTGCTGAACCAAATATTGTTTTTGGATTATATATATATATATATATATATATATATATAGTGGCAGAGCAACCTCAGGCAGTCGCATGCTGCTGCCACTAGGTGGCGTATAGCAGGTCATCTGCCATAAATGTGTCACTGAGGGCCTGGTCTCGGTGGGTCAAGACAGTGGTTATCTGTCAGCAACACTAGGTACGTGGTACAGCTGATGTCCAGCTATTGCGGGCTGGCTTTTCCAGGAACAGCTGCAGTTGGGTAGGTGGCTGTTCCCATGTTCCAGGGCACGTTTTGTGCAGGCCTCTAAAGGTCTATAAAAGGCCTGTTCCTGCAGGTGATCAGGGGGTGTGGTTTACTGCCAGAAACGAGCTGGGGAGAGGCTCTTACCCCCAGGCTTGAGGGAAGCTAGAAATAGCCAGTAGGAGACTGGCTAAGGTGTATATTTGTGGGGCTGGATGCCAGGTCCAGACCACAGCAGAGAGGGAATCTATATGTGTAGTGAGTGACCAGGCGATGAAGGATTTTGTTTGTTTTTTGTTTGGTTTCATGTAACCTGTGCCTAAAGAGGGAGGGAGCGCTATTTGGCTTTTGGAACACAGATTTTTGTGGGGTCATGCTGCATTTGCAAAGTCCCCACAGTACCAGAACAGGTGAAACCTTCCAGAAGTTGCCTCATTTTAGATTCTACACCCCTCATGGATCTCATCTAGGGGTGTACTATGCATTTTGGGCACACAGGTGTTCCATAGTTTTTTAGCATTGGGCCATGAAAAAGGGGGGGGGGGATTCCGTTCCACCATTGTTTTATGGGCTTCATTTTTACAGTGTTCACCGTACGGGATAAATGACAGGATAACTTTACTATGTGGGTCGGTACAATTGCAATGATATAAGTTTTCAGGCTGCGCTGATTTCAGGCACGAGGGGCTCACTCCTCCTGCCTGCAGCTTCGATGTCTCGACCATGATAGGTCGCGACATCAAAGGGTTAATCACCCGCTGCCGGAATTCACTCCGGCATGATGTGGCATGATGCCAGCAGTAATATACCACTGGTTCCATGCCCCGATCTTGAGAGCTCCGCAAGATCACCATGACGTACCCATACGCCAAATTGCCGGAACCCCTACCCGACCTTGACGTATGGGTACACTGTTGTGAAAATCTATAAGTATGAGTGCCCTGCAGCTGTGTATGAAGTGTCTGGAGTCCAGTTGGTAAAGGTGTCTCCCAGTGACCCCAGCGCATTGTGTGTACGTGATGGTAACGTGCAAGTTGCAGGTGCAGCCATAGTTGTTATGGTGGACAACAGCACAAGTAGTGCAGGTAATGTGGGTCCAGTGATTGATGGGCACCAGTTCTGTCTCAGTGTGAACACGGAGATGGTATTGCCGAGAAGGGAAAAGGCAAATCCTGGGAATAATTGCTGTCCTGCAATGTGTGAGGAGACAAGTTTAATGAGGGTGGGTCCGGACCCTAATGCGGTGTATGCATGCATGGATGAGGCCCCAGAAAGTGATGAAAATGCTTCTGAAAAGGAAACATGTACTGAGGCAGATTCTGTGTGCAGCCCTGAGCAGTATATTCCAGGGAGGAGGCTCTGTGATGGAGATCCGGATTGTGGCACTGCAGAGTAGGAAGAGAGATGTCATTCTGGGACCTGAAGTCCAGCTGAGGTCACTTGCTCCAATGGTTGCAGTATTTCCTGTAGCTTTTGCTGGGATGGTCATAAGGACTACAGGGATGGTGGTGATGGGAAATGGGAGCCGCTAGACCGAGAACAGAGGGTTTTCTGCCACACTAGCGTGGCGCAGGTAAGCGTGTGTGAATACTCAGATGGTAAAGAGGTGCCGGGTTTTGGTGCAAGTGATACATTTGTCCCACAGAGGTGTTATGTCCTGTGGTTTGTGGCAACCTACATGTGGTTGCCTTTTTCAGGCAGATGTCCGCTGCACCTACTGGTTTTATAAATGTGACTGAGTTGCTTAGTGTGAAACCAGCAAGTTTGGTGTATGAGTGGGAGAACCATAAAGATGATGGCCTGGCAGCTATGACTGGTATCCGTTTATAAATGTATCTGCCATTGACTCTAGCGCTCAGTGTGAACTTAATGGTGAGCAAGAGTGATCCGGATAGAAACTGAGAGTTCTCCCTTAGAGACTTTAACAGGGGGTGTGAATGAAACCTCTCCATACGTTGTTTCCAAGATTCTGCTGCTAGGCAGAGCCAGTGAGAAGTGTGTACAGAGGAATTAGTCTTTTGATATTGGTGAGGTGCCCAGTAAGGTCATTGTGATAAACAAATTGTCTATAGAAGTTGTTAGTGGCGACTCTGGAAGTAACAGCTTGCGTGCTGATTGTGATGAGGTCCTTATTGCAGAGCATGCATGGCTTCTGGCCCCATAATAAAATGTAAGCCTTCTGAGATGGTCATCACAGGTCAAATACCTGCTGTGAGCTGTAAAGCTCAGGTGAATGCATGGTCTGAGCTCACAGCAGAACTGTATGTGAACAGTGTCATCTACGCCCCTGAAGATGTAGGAAATATGTTGCCCCAAAGTAGCAGCTTTGACCCTGGAGGAAGGGTTGTGCAGGGTGTTCAAGTCCTACAGCCTTTATCAAAGGGGAGGAGGATATGTGGCAGAGCGACCTCAGACGGTCGCACGGTGCTGCCACTAGGGGGCATACAGCAGATCATCTGCTAGAAACATGTCACCGTGGGCCTGGTCTCAGTGGGGGAAGCCAGTGGTTGTCTGTTAGCAACACTAGGTTGCTGACACCTGTATGTAGTACGGCTGTGTCCAGTTATTATGGGCTGGCTTTTCCTGGAACAGCTGCAGTTGTGTGGGTGGCTGTTCCCAAGTTCCAGGACATGTTTTGTGCAGGCCTCTGGAGGCCTATAAAAGGCCTACACCTGCAGGTGATATGGGGTGTGGTTTGCTGCCAGAAACTGGAGCTGAGGAGAGGCTCTTACCCCCAGGCTTGAGGGAAGCTAGAAATAGCCAGTAGGAGACTGGATAAGGTGTATATTGGTGGGGCTGGATGCCAGGTCCAGACCACGGTAGAGAGGGACTCTATATGTGTAGTGAGTGGCCAGATGGTTGAGGATTTTTTTTTTTTTTTGTTTGTTTCATGTAATCTGTGCCTGAAGAGGAAATAAATTTTGCTGAGGCCAGAAAGAGAGGCTCGATATCAGTGTGATATATGTTGCAGTGCCAGCCCACTTACCAAAAGCGGCAATCCCAGAGCTAAGCGACCCCAGAATGGTCCAAGATGGTGGCTGGACAAGTGTGAGTCATCACAATATTGTTATGTTTCAAGGTTTAATTAAGGAAAACACAACTTTATATGAAACAAAAGGGGAAGCCTTGGAACGAATGTAAAGTGGGAAAGTGGATCCTTAGAACCATGGAGGCGGAACTCCACCTATCGCGATCAGGGACATAAGGCCTAAGCCAATATATTGGAACACAGTCTGGAAGACAAGAAAAGTCCAAAAGGTCAGACCCTAGGAGTTCACACATCATGAAGCTGCAGAGGAGGAAAGGGAGTCTTGGACCACCCCAGGACAGGATGGACAGCACAGGCACATGAACTCCGTCAGGATTGACAGCACAGGCAATCGAATTCGTCAGGAGGGACAGCACAGGCACACAAACTCCGCCAGGAGGGACAGCACAGGCACACAAACTCCGCCAGGAGGGACAGCACAGGCACACGAACTCTGCCAGGTGGGACAGCACAGGAACACGAACTCTTCCAGAATGAACAGCACAGGAACATGAACTCCACCAGGAGGGACAGCACAGGAACACAAACTCTGCCAGGAGGGACAGCACAGGGACATGAACTCCACCAAGAGGAACTACACAGGAACACAAACTCTGCCAGGAGGGACAGCACAGGAACACAAACTCTGCCAGGAGAGACAGCACAGGAAAACAAACTCCGCCAGGAGGGACTGCACAGGAACACAAACTCAGGCAGGAGGAGCTGCATAGGAACGCAAACTCCGCCAGGAAGAACTGCACAGGAACATGACCTCTGACAGGAGCGATAGCACAGAAACACGACTCCGAAAGCAGGAACTCCACAGAAACACAACAACGACAGGACTCAGAGGGCTTGAGGCAGTGCAGCAGGCCTTAGCCCAACAACACCAATACTCAGGCACAGAGTGTTGGTAGGAAGTGCCTTTTAAAGGAGTAAGCTGAAGCGGATAGGCTACACCTGGACCAGTCTAGTAGGAGGAGTTAACTGTTGCAGTGAAACAGTGTAAAACAATATTTATGCATCACCAGCTTCTGATAGCCATCAATTTTTTTATTTTCCATCTATACAGAGCTATACATAGTGACATAGTAATGTAGTTTGAAAAAATACAGATGTCAATCAAAATCAGACTATTGTGATAAATATTTGATGAACAAGAAGGAAAACACCCCCAATAGGTAGAAGCCAATTGTCCTCATTTTAGGGAAAAAATCCTTCTTGACTCCAGTCTGGTAATCAGAATAAATTTCTGGATCAAGGACGACCCTTCTCCAGAATCCGAGCCACTATATCTTGTTACACTATTGAACTCTAGAAGTTCATTCAGACCCTTTTTGAACTCTGTTAGTGAATTCACCATGACAAGTTCCTCTGGCAGAGAGTTCCACAGTCTCACTGCTCTTAAAATAACGAATCCCTTTCTATGTTCATGTAGAAGCGTTCTTTCCTCTTGGCATAGAGGATGCCCCCTTGTTCGCGATACAGTCCTGGGTATAAATAGGTCTTGGGAGAGGTTTCTATATTGACCTTTAATATCTTTATACATATTGATTATGATCCCATGAAGCCATATTTTCACTAAATAACCCTAATCTTGCTAATCTTTCTGGATATTGCATTCCATCCAGCCCTTTTATTATTTTTGTTGCCCGCCTTTGAAGTTGTTCAAGCTCTACAATATCTTTCTTGTGAACTGGTGCCCAAAACTTTACACCATATTCCATGTGTAGGCTGTCCAATGACTTATATAATGGTAGAATGATGTTTACATCATGTGCATCTATGCCCCTTTGAATACACTCCATGCACTACCCAGATTACCGTCTTACTCTCAAAAAGGAGCAAATCAGTGATAAAGTCCATGGACAAATTAGACAATGTCCTTTGAGGGATAGGCAATGGACTAAGTTCCCCCATGGGTTGCAAATAAGGAATCATAACCTAAGCACAGGTTTCACAATAGAAGCATAATAATTTTTGTTTGCAGAAATCCCTCTAATCTTGGGGAAACATAGTGGATCCTAGCTGCATTCTTTGGGGTTGTCAGAGGAAGAAACGATTTGGAATGCTCCCTATTGCATTCTTGTAGATGCTGGCCCAGCTGAACAGTGAGGGTCCTCCAAGGTCTGGAGTTGTGCATAGTTTACCAGGAAATGTTTTAGAGAATATGAGAGACCTTGATGGAATTGACAGCACAATGCTTGGTCATTCCATTTTTAAGGCAATGACCAGCGCCTGAATTCAAAGCAATAGTCTTCAACCAGTCAATGTCCTTGGTGGCTAAAAAGAAAATTGGTTTCTACCACTGTTCTGATTTCAGGATCATCATAGAGAAGTCACAAAGCCTCTAATAATGAATCCACTGAGCGCAGATCTGGTGGACTCAGGCTTCAGAGAAAAGGCATAGGCTTGAGAGTTCCCTGGTAAGAGGAATACGACAAGCCCAACTCATTGCTACTCAATACTAGAAGAGAGTGACCTCAGATGGAAGTAGCGCTTGCAACTCTCACAAAACAAGACAAAGCTCCAGATCCTGACCTAACTGAACCAGTCCATGCATATGATCGATCAGATCCTTTATTTACTCCATGAAGAATGCTGTTCAGAAATATGTTTCAGCCTGTGATTGCTATGCTTAGGCAACATCTCAGGATAGGATTGCCAACATCAATAGTCCAGCAGGCTAAATGGATGACAAACAGGCAAAATGGAATGGAGAGAAGTACAAAGTCCACTGCAACTGCTGTCTGATACAAAACTTCAAATTGGGCCTCCCTACCAGGGCTGCCATCATTACGCTGTGGATTTTCCATTAAAATAAATAGGATTCGGACTCCATGCACAATTTTGACTCGAAATATAATGTTTCATATTCAAATCCATTGTGTGAATGTAACCTGAGACTAAGACATGTTGTGAGAATGGGTAAAAGTCTGAGCCTAAACAATTACTAAAGACATGCTCGTAGGCTGTGAGAGATAAAAAAAAAGACCAAAGATGACTAGGAGCGGGTAGGTGAGTGGAGACTGTGAGGTTAAAAAGGTTAGAAAAGTGTAAGCCAAAGTGTGGAATGGAGACAGATGCTCTCAGAGGGCTCACTCAGAGACCAATAAAGACTGATATTGGAAAAAATTATCAAGTGTCATGAGTAGAGAAACGTGATCATGTCTAAAGGTGACTGCATGAGGGGTTCACTAATGCAGAAAAAGTGACAGCAGATATCCACACCTACAGGTCCTCCACCACTGCTGCTCTGAGCTCAGGTTTTTATCCAGACATACAGGAGAGGCTCATGCTCCATTGTAAATGAATGGACCGTGGGCTTTTCCTGCGTGATGGAAAAAGAAATCGAAAGTGAAGAGGAATGGATCCCAGGGAGCTCCGGACTGATGAGGAACCTGTAGGCAAGGATAACTTTTTTCCATTTTTTTACCCAACTTTGGCCCATTATATAATCATTTTTATTTGTTGGACAATCTATTAAATTGTACCTCTGATAAGGCTGTATTCAAACATTTCCAGTGCATCAATAAATAAATCTGCATAATTCCAATTGTTTTATATACAGATTTTGCAAAGTGTTTTATCCTAGCTTATACTGACAGGAGTGAAATCTATGTTAAAATCTTCAGCATGCTTATGTTTATGCACAAAAACATTTATAATACAATAATTCCCTCTGGAATTCCCCATCAATTTTTTTAAAGTAAAATCCATACTAGACCCAACAAGTATAAATTTAGCCTTACACTGACATCTAATTTTAGCCACTCACTTTGCCACACTTCATAGGTGCCATGGTCATGATTGACCACAGCATTTCAGTGAAAAGGTCATATTCATCATAGTCTTCATTCACAGCCAGAAGAGCAGGTTGTTGGCTGTATAAATTAGATGGCACAAGCAAGTGATGGTGAAGACATAGCTACAGCTCAAAAACCATTATTTCAGCAGTTCTTAAAGGGTTGTTCCCGACCTTGGATGCACCCATACATCTTGTGGGGAATGGTGTTCCCGCAAATGAACATACCGGTTCGTCCAGAAGATTGTGTGAGCTCACAAGCAGAGATCGCACAATTGTCGCATGGAACCAGGTGTATATTACAGCTAGCCATACAGTATATTTTGTTGGCCAAGACTGGAGCTCATTCCATTTTCAAGAGGATTTTGCAACAGATTTTTTTGGGCACCAGCTATGCTTGGTGGGAAATAAGCAATCTTTTTTCTAAATCCAGTTTGTATTATTCTCTTTGATATTGCTTAATTTAGGTTATTCATGCCTTAATTGTTCCCACTACTTATCATGTCCTCTAATAAAATAGTGAGGTGTAGAAACATGTTAGGACACTCCTTCCACTAAGTTGGGGCCTTATAAGGTGTAGTTTAAATAGGGACAGGTTTCTAGACAGGGTAAATTTTATAGGAGCAGTTACCCCGTGTCTCCTATGTATTAATAGCATTCTTATATTAAATATAGGGCAGATTAGGGTAATTTTTTTGCACTTCCTTTTTTGTGCTTGCTGACCCACTACATGTGGTTAATATTAGATGTCTATTTGCACAGATTTTTTTAATGTGGATTTGCAATATTGGCTATATCATTAAATATTTAGTACTGCAATAGTAATTGCAGCATTTATATCATATTTATTGAATTTTTAATAGATCTTGTAAAAGTTATATTTTAATTATAGTGAACTCACTTTTGTTTTTGGCCATTTGTGGAGAACAAGTGTGTCTATGTACTGTGAATGCATATCTTTGCTTAGTTAATTGTCATGGATGGCACCGCAGCCCGTGGGGCAGGCTGCGGGCGCATCCATCTCCCTGCACGCTCCACCGCTCCGGGGGCGAGCGGTTCCGCGGTCTGGGTACTTGTCTCCCGGAACACATTCACTTACCTCGCCACGCGGTGCTGCAGCTCAATTTTAAGGGACAGCGTGCCGGTGATTGGTCTCATCGGGCACGACCCTATTTAAGCCCTGCCTCTTCCTCAGCACACTGCTGGATCTTTAGTGCCTCATAGCCTATCGAGAAAGCATTCCTTGTGCTGTGAGTGTTTCTTCAGTGTACCAACCCGTTCAGCTTCTGTCCTTCGACCACGAACCTCAGCCGCCTGTCCTGACCTTCTGCCTGTCCCCGACTACGTTTCTGCCTTACGATTTTGTACCACGCTCACCCTTGGCTGCCACCGCAAGCAAGTCCCGCCAGGGAAACGACCTGGTAGTTTCCCGCCGCAGCAAGTCCATCAGGCTTTGCGGCGGGCTCTGGTGAAAACCGGGTTCTACATAGACTCCGCTCCCTGGTGTGGGCTTCTACCATCGCTTGCGTTGGTCCAGCGGATTCACTTCTACCACCCGTTAAAGTAATATCCGGCCATGGATCCCGCCAAGGTGCCTCTGACTGGCGATGTGGACCTTGCAACTGTCGTTGCACAGCAGTCGCTACAGATTGTGCAACAAGCGCAGCAATTGGACCAGTTAACTGTCATGTTGCAGCAATTCCTGGTGAACCAACAGCAGCTGCCATCCCCTCCCGTGGCTACGCCGCCACCAGCTGCCCTACCTGCAACTATAGGTCCCAAGCTCCGGCTGCCGCTACTGTCAAAGTTTGAGGGGGATTCCAAGCAGTGCCGTGGATTCATCGCCCAGTGCTCCATGCATATAGAATCAATGGCCGACCAGTTTCCCACGGAGCGTTCGAAGGTGGCATTCGTGGTCAGTTTGCTTTCCGGGAAGGCCTTGGCATGGGTTACTCCTCTGTGGGATAGGAATGATCCAGTAACGGCGGATCTACACTCGTTCCTTAAGGAATTCCGTGGGGTATTTGAGGAACCAGCTCGAGCCTCCTCCGCCGAAACGGCCCTCCTAAACCTGTGTCAGGGTGATTTGTCGGTGGGAGACTACGCTGTGCAGTTTTGTACTTTAGCCTCCGAGCTCACCTGGAACGAGGCTGCCCAGTGCACCACCTTCAAAAAGGGCCTCTCCAGTAGGGTTAAGGACGTTCTGGCCGCAAGAGATATCCCTTCCTCTCTCAGTGAATTAATCCAGTTGGCCACCCGCATAGACGTGCGTTTCGCTGAAAGGCGAGAAGAGCTACGGCAGGAGCGTGAGGTGGTCCGACCCCGCCGGTTTCCACGCTTGGCTCCAGTCTTCCCGAGGCCATCCCTACTACCGTCACCAACTCCTAGTGAGGAACCGATGCAGGTCGACTGGGTCCAACTTACCGAGTAGGAATTGGCCCGATGTCGGACGGATAATTTATGCTTATATTGCGGTCAGCACAGAGGGACTTCTGTATGAATATGGCACACTAGCCTTTTGGGCCCCACACTTTTGGGTATTATAGCCCACTGATGAATTTGGCGACAGCCAAAAGAAACGCGTCTGGGTATTTTGGTTTATCACTTGTAGATTTCTGGTCACTTTTTTGTTTTTGGTAAAATAGGGATTCTAGTATTAGGAGTTTAGTTTCTGTGGGACCATTCTTCTCAGGACGCTGTTCCTGCAAGGGTGCTAATAGGGCTATAGAGACAGTGAGGGAATAATAGACTATAGTTCTTCTATGTTTCTTGCGCCTTTTTCTGTCCCATAGGTAATTTTTTTCCTAAAAAGATCAGTGACCAGTTATCATTGTGGGAGGTGTGGTAAGTCCCTTAATGGGCCATTTGTTTAGTTATTTTTTATCAAAATATTTTTCTGTAAACTTATGTTGTGGTAGTCCAGAACATTTTCGAAGGAATTGTCCTCAGCGCCCCAAGCGTCCGGGAAACTCCCGCACTTTGGCTTCGTGGGAGAGGCGTCCCTAGGTGCAAGTCCCTTCTCTCCACACCTGATGATGCCGGTACGGATCGAGACTGATGCTGGTCTAGCATTTCAAGTCCCAGCCTTTTTGGACTCCGCCTCAGCTGGGAACTTTATTCACTACTCAACGGTATCGCCTTCCATCAGTCCGCCTGGAAAAGCCGTTGGTGATTTCCTCAGTCAGCGGAGAGCTCCTAAGTGATGTGATATGGTACACCACCAAGCCATTGTCTCTTCATGTTGGGGTTCTACATAAGGAGAAAATCACCTTTTATGTGTTGCCACGCTCCTCCTCGGCGATTCTGCCGTTGCTCGGTTTACCAGCCGAATATCAAGAGTTTGCCGATGGCTTCTCAGAGAAGCAGACAGAGAGCCTCCCTCCTCACTGCCCATATGGTTGCCCGATTTACCTGATAACGGGTACCACTCCTCCTCGGGGCAGGGTCTACCCTTGTCTGTGCCCGAAACTCAAGCCATGTCGGAGTATATACGGAAAAATTTACAGAAGGGGTTTATACGAAAATCCTCCTCTCCTGCAGAAGCGGGATTTTTCTTTGTGGGAAAAAAAGGACGGTTCCTTACGGCCCTGCATCGATTATTGAGGACTAAATAAGATCACGGTGAAGAATCGGTCACCAAGTTGGACTTAAGGGGTGCCTACAATCTGGTCTACATCCGTAAGGGCGATGAGTGGAAGATGGCCTTTAACACCACGGACGGGCACTTTGAGTACCTGGTCATGCCGTTCGGCATGTGTAATGCCCCAGCCATCTCCCAGGAGTTCGTGAATGACATCTTCAGGGATCTCCTATATTCCTGTGTTGTGGTATACTTGGACGACATTCTGGTATACTCACCTAATCTGGAGACTCACTGTGTCCACGTTCGCCATGTGCGGAGGCGCCTTCGAGCTATCCGCCTGTACGCCAAGCTGGGGAAGTGCATCTTCCACCAAACTAGCTTCCCATTCCTGGGCTACATTATCTCTGACCAAGGCTTGCGGATGAACCCTGCAAAGTTGTCTGCGGTGTTGCAATGGCCTCGCCCAGTCGGTCTTCGGGCAATACAACGTTTTCTGGGTTTTTGTAATTGTTACCATCAGTTTATCCCACACTTTTCCACGCTGGTGGCTCCTATCGTGGCCCTCACGAAGAAAAATGCTAACCCACGAAGTTGGCCCCCGAGGCCGAAGAAGCGTTCGTGAAATTAAAAAACGCTTTTGCCTCTGCTTCTATCTTGTCGAGGCTGGACCCTGCGAAGCCCTTCTCGCTTGAAGTAGACGCCTCATCTGTTGGAGTCGGAGCGGTCCTCACGCAAAAGGGGCCCACGAGCAAAACGGCCACTTGTGGCTTCTATTCCAAAACATTCTCTCCGGCGGAAAGGAATTATACTATCGGAGACTGGGAGTTATTAGCCATCAAACTGGCTCTGGAGGAATGGCGCTATTTGCTGGAAGGAGCTCAGCATCCCATCAGTATCTATTCGGATCATAAGAACCTTCAGTACCTCCAGACGGCCCAGCGACTCAATCCGTGCCAGGTAGGCGGTCGCTCTTCTTTTCCCGGTTTAACTTCCAGATCCACTTCCGTCCCGCAGCAAAGAATGTTAAGGCAGACGCCCTTTCATGAGCCTCCGACGTGGTCGGGGAAGAAGTGGTCCCCGAGCACATAATACCCCCTGACCGCTTTATCTCCGCAGCTCCTGTCGACCTACGGAATGTACCGCCTGGGAAAACATACGGGAGCCCCGCACTCCGAAGAAGAATCTTGCAGTGGGGGCACTGCTCATTGGTGGCTGGACATCCCGCTAATCACAAAACCTGTCTCCTTATCTCACGGTTCTATTGGTGGCCGGACCTTGTTAAGGACGTCAAAGAATTCGTCGAGGCCTGTCACCAGTACACGTAATAAAACACCTCGTCACAAACCGGCCGGGCTCCTGCATCCCCTGCCCATCCCTACCAGTCCCTGGTCGCACATAGCGATGGATTTTAGAACCAATCTCGTCTGGTAACACCGTGATATTGGTGGTCACAGATCGGTTTTTTAAAATGGCGCATTTTGTCCCGTTGCCGTGTTTACCCTCTGCCCCATGCCTGACCAACCTCTTTGTCCACCACATTTTTCGTTTGCATGGGTTGCCCCTACAAATCGTCTCGGATCGAGGGATCCAGTTCGTGTCTAAATTCTGGCGGGCCCTTTGTTCTCAACTGCAGGTGAAGCTTGACTTCTCCTAGGCTTACCACCCCCAGACGAATGGCCAGGTGGAGAGGGTCAACCAGGTCTTAGGGAACTATTTGCGCCACTTTGTCTCAGCTCGCCAGAACGACTGGTTCAACCTGCTTCCATGGGCGGAATTTTCCTACAATTCCCTAGATTCTGAATCCACGGGCGCCTCTCCCTTCTTCATCGTGTACGGCCTGCACCCCGCCCACCTCTCCCACTAGCATCCCCATCTGAGGTCCCGGCAGCGGATGCGTTGGTCCAAGACATGATGGCCATTTGGGCCCTGACTCGCCAGTCTTTGCTTCGAGCTTCAGCATACACAAAGGCTCAGGCAGATAAGAGGAGGAGTCCTCCCCCAGTTTTTTTTCCCGTGACAAGGTGTGGTTATCGGCTAAATATGTCCGCCTTAAGATTCCAGGTTACAAACTGGGACCCCGCTATGTGGGACCATTTGAGGTGCTTAAACGCATAAACCCAGTGACTTACAAACTCTGGCTCCCACCTTCCATGTCTCTCTACTGAAGCCTTTGGTTCTGAACTGTTTTTCTCAAAAAGCAGTCCCGCAGTCTTCTGTTGCTGACGCCACTAACGTTTTCCTGGTAAAAGAGATCTGGATATGAAGGTGATTAGAGGGAAACGATATTTCCTCATCGATTGGAAGGGGTTCGGGCCCGAGGAAAGGTCTTGGGAGCCGGAGGATAACATTCTGGACCATGGGCTAGTACGGAGGTTCCTCTTGGCTGGAAAGAGGGGGAGGCCAAAGGGGGGTACTGTCATGGACGGCGCCGCAGCCCGTGGGGCAGGCTGCGGGTGCGTCCATCTCCCTGCCCGCTCCACAGCTCCGGGGATGAGTGGTTCCGCGGTCCGGGTATCGGGCCGTGGGCGCACTTGTCTCCCGGAACACATTCACTTACCTCGCCGCACTCCTGCTGTGCTTCAGGCCGACCAGACACGCGCTCGCCCCCTAGCGGGCGCGCACGGTGCTGCAGCTCAATTTAAAGGGAAAGCATGCCGGTGATTGGTCTCACCGGCGCTGACCCTATTTAAGCCCTGCCTCTTCCTCAGCACACTGCCGGATCTTTAGTGCCTCATAGCCTATCGAGAAAGCGTTCCTTGTGCCGTGATTGTCTCTTCCGTGTACCGTACCGTTCAGCTTCCGTCCTTCGACCATGAACGTCAGCCGCCTGTCCTGACCTTCTGCCTGTCCCCGACTACTTCTCTGCCTTATGATTTTGTACCTTGCTCACCCTTGGCTGCCACCTCAAGCAAGTCCCGCCAGGGAAGCGACCTGGTAGTTCCCGCCGCAGCAAGTCCATCCCTCTTTGCAGCGGGCTCTGGTGAATACCGAGTTCTGCTTAGACTCCGCTCCCTGGTGTGGTCTTCTACCATCGCTTGTGGTGGTCCAGCAGATCCACTACTGCCTCCCGTTACATTAATGTTATAAAATAACTACTACATTTATAAGCCCCCTAATGTCATAAAAAATAAAAATTTAAAAAATTATGCCAACATAAAGTAGACCTATGGTAGATGCTAGTTATAAATTATTTTGTGTGGTCTAACTGTCTTACATGCAGAAATTTTTCCAATTGTCCATGACTTTTTGAAATTTTCACAAATAAGCAAGGATTGTATGGGCCAAAATGTATTACTAACTTAACCCCTTCCCGACATTGGACGTATGCATACATCCTAGCGAGAAGTGTGTTCACGCAAATGGACATATGCATACGTCTTGGCGATCGTGTGGGCTTATAGATGAGCCCCGCACGATCGCGACATGGGACCAGCAGTAAATTACCGCTGGCCTCACTCCGCATCACCCACGGCCAGAGCTCACTCCGGCCGCGGGTGATTAATGCTTCATTATCGCGACCTGTCATGGTCGCGATAATGAAGCTGCAGGCAGGAGGAGTGAGCTCCTCCTGCCTACGATCGGCGCAGTAATGGTGTTCTACTTTTCCACTCACCCGACAGTTACCTTGGCGACCTGAACACAGCAGCAATGCTGTGTACTAGTCTACTATTGTTACAAATTCCCTCTGGGGAAAATGAAAAATGTAAAAAAAGTAAAACACAAAAAAATAAAATAAAAAACACATTAAAAAACACGTCAGTTCATCCTGCAAAAATAAAGTCCTTACACAGCTCTGTATATGGAAAGCTATGGCTCTCAAAAATAGCGATGCATAAATATTATTTTACACAATAAAACACTTTTTTTAAGTGCTTCAAAATAAAAAAAAAACTATATAAATTGGGTATCGCCATAATTGTATTAAACCAGAGAGTAAAGCTAACTTGGATACTGCACGGTGAGCACTGTTAAAAATGAAAATAAAAACACTACTAGTATTGCAGAATTTTCTTCACCCTGCCTTCCAAAAAATGGATTTTAAACTGATCAAAAAGTCTTGTGCTCTCAGAAATGATAACAATAAAAACATCAACTCATCCCGCAAAAAACAAGCCCCTACTCATCTCCGTACACAGAAAAATAAAAAATGTATGGCTCTCAGACTATGGTGATGTAAAAACGTGTTTTCCTTTTTGAATAAAAGTGTTTTATTGTGTAAAAGCAGTAAAACATAAAAAATATACAAATTTGGTATCACTGTAATCGTATCGACCTGCTGAGCAAAACTAGCATGTCATTTATACCGCACGGGGACCGCTGTAAAAAATAAAAATAAAAAACACTAACAGGAATGCTGTATTTTGTTCAAAATGTCTCACAAAAACCTTAATAAAAAGAGATCAAAGTGTCATATGCACCCAGTAATGGTACTATTAAAAACATCAACTCATCCCACAAAAAAACAGGCCCATTATTAGCTCCGTATACACAAAAATGAAAAAGTTATGGCTATCAGACTAGGACAACATAAAAATAAAATTTTGTATAGACCTATTTCTATTGTGTAAAAGTAATAAAACATCAAACACTATATAAAATGTATACCATTGCAATCATAAAAACCTGCAAAGTAAAGTTATCCACTCATTGACACTGCACGGCGAACACTGTGAAATTGAAGCCCAAAAACAATGGCAGAACTGCATTCCCCCCCATTTTCATGGTCCAATGCTATAAAAAACTATGGAACACCTGTGCGCCCAAAATGCACAGTCCACCCCTAGATGAGATCCCTGAGAGGTGTTAAATTCAAAATAGGTTGACTTCTGGAAGGTTTCACCTGTTCTGGTACTTTGGATGCTTTGCAAATGCGACATGACCGCACCAAAATCTGCGTTCCAAAAGCCAAATAACACTCCCTCCCTTATACGTCCTGACATGCATCCAAATAGCAGTTTACACCCATATATAGGGTATTGCCAAACTTGAAAGAAATTGAGAAACAAAAATTTTTGGGCTTTTTTCCAGGTTTCCTTGAAAAATTTAACATTTTCAGCTAAAATTGCAGATTGTTAGAAAAAATATTTTTTTCATTTTCACAGCCTAACGCTAAAAAAGATTTGTGAAACACCTGTGGGTTTCATACTCACTACACCCCTGGATATATTCCTTAAGGGGTGTAGTTTTCAAAATGGGGTCTTTTTAGGGTTGTTTGTTAAGTTTTAGCACCTTAGGGTGTCCGTAAACCTGAAATGGTGCTTAAATAAAATCGTAATGAAAATAAGACTCCAAAGTCTGGTAGGTGCTCTTCCTATTCTGAGGCTTGTGATTGAGCCAAATAGCACACTAGGGCCACATATGGGATATCTCTGAACACAGCCGAATCTGGGTAATCAATATTAAGTTGCATTTCCCTGATCACATCTAGCGTGTTCTTTTGAATAATAAAAATAGAAAATCTGCAAAAAAAGTGAAATTTTGAAATTTCACCTCCACTTTGCTTTAATTCCTGCGAAACATCTAATAAACTTCCTAAATGCTGGTTTGAATACCTTAAGACAGTGGTTCTTAACCTTGTTTGAGGTACCGAACCCACCATTTTCATATGCACAATCACGGAAACCCTTCTTTAGTGATAAATCAAATATGATTTTTTGCCAAATTCAAGACAATGAACCATGTATGAACATCACCTTGATCAAACTAACAAAACCAACACAGTGCATGAACTCACAACAAATTACATACCAGCAAATCAGTGTGACTTCTGCTGTTGTTTTTGAGAGACCAGTTCAGATATGCGTGGCTTCACCTTGGCAAGTGCTACTCTCATATCATTTTTCACAGCAAAGTCTGTTCCTTTTCTTTGTTTTTATGTCCAGCATCCTCAAAAAGGATTGCTCACAGAGATATTCTGTAACAAATGGTATAAAAAATTCCAGGGCTTTCTTAGCAATAATTGGGTACTTTTCCAACTGTCGACACCAAAACGTTGAGAGTGTTGTTTTTCTGAAGAGTTGCTGTTGAACCTGGCCCTGCTGAATTTCAATGATTTTGTCAAGGTATTCATAATCGACATCTGCTGTCTCAACAGCAAACGTGAACGGCTGTCTCACCCATGATGGATATGACTCTCTTGTAGGGAAATATCCGTCGAGAGACTTTGCAAGCTCATCTAAGTGCGTGGCAATTGTTTGCTTCAGTTCCATGGATACAGAAATGTCTCCGATTCCAGACACATCTTCGATCTTACTTACACAGTCGTCCAGAAGGGGAAAGTTTGCAAAGTTATTGATCTCTGTTCGTCGTTTCCATAACGGTAGTATTTTTTGAAAAGCCTTCAGGTTTTCTGTTGCTTCCATGATGTTGACTCCACCACCCTGCATTTGCTGATTGAGATGATTTAGAGCTGGGAATATATCAGCCATGTATGCTAAAATGAGAATGAACTCAGGATTTTTGAAGCAATCTGCATGACAATGTTGGTGCTCTTGCAAAAACAGGGCTAATTCCAAACACATGGCAAAAACGCGATTCAGCACCTGTCCCCGGGATAACCACTGAACATTAAAATGGTACAGGAGTACCTCAATTCAGAGCCCATTTCTTTACACAGCTCACTAAAGATGTGGTGCCTCAGAGTACTATTTTGCACATAGTTCACACATTCCACTACAGTTTTTAATTCTTCTGCCATTTTTGGAGGCAAGGTTTTTGTTGCCAACGCATGCCTGTGCAGAATACAATGCATAACAATGATGTGTGGTGCATCGGCTTTTACTAGCGCACCAAAACCAGACTTTCTTCCCAGCATGACTGGAGCTCCGTCCGTACAAACTGCAGAAACCATATCCCATGAAAGATTATTGTCTCTGAGGAAGTCATCCACAAGCTTCTTCACATCGGCTGCCTTAGTTGTTGTTGGAAGAGGCTTACAAAATAAAAACTCTTCTTTTATCATGTTGACTTTCACATAGCGCACGAAAAAGCAAGCTGGCTTAGATTAGAAACGTCTGTGGTCTCCTCGAGTTGAAGGCTGAATTTTACCGGAAATGAAATTAGATCTGCGAATACTTGAGCCAAGATGTCTTTATTCATGCACTCTATTCTGTCACTGATGGTGTCATTTGAAAGAGGAATTTGGGATAATTTACCTTCGGGCACTGTTCCAAGTATCAGATTTGCCATCTTTAATGCTGCTGGTTTTATGAGTGTTTAACTGATGGTGTGCGGCTTGCCCTGCTTTGCAATCAGGTAAGCAACTTCGTACGATGCGGTGAGGATCGATTTGTTCACGGGTACAAATCCAAAAGCAGGCAGAGTGTCCCTTTCATCGAATTTGGCTCTCTTCACCTTGAATTCAGCAAGCGTTGTGTTCTTGTATTTCCCATCTTCATGCAGCTTCAAGAAGTGTTCCTTCAGTTTTGCCGGTGCGAGACTAGAGATGCTCAAATTGGCATTGCAAATCATGCAGATAGGATGCTGACTCCCACCACGTTCCGTGATACATGTGAATCCATGTTGTACATATTCGTCTGACCACTTTCATTTTTTTGCTTTACATAGTTAGTATGGATTAAAATATTAAAAAAGAAACCACACAATGTATGACTACGACAGTCACACGGTGACTACTGAGCACTCTAAATTCCCCGCAGCACTGATTGGCCAATTAATGTAACGTGATCATCTGCAGCAAGTGATGGCCAAGTGGGGTGTGTCATCATAAATTTACATAATGAGTCGGGTGTGTCTTGACCTCCGTGGCGGAGGCTCCGCCGAACCCCTGAGGCCGACTCACCGAACCACTATGGTTCGATAGAACCCCGGTTAAGAACCACTGCCTTAAGGTGTGTAGTTTCCCTAAAAAATGTATATTGCAAATTTTCTTGAAAATTGGAAAATTACTACTAAATTTCTAAGCCCTCTAATATAAAAAAAAAACACATTTAAAAAAAAATATGCCAACCTACAGTAGAAATAGGGTAGATGCTCGTTATAAACTATTTTGAGTGGAATAACTAACTGTCTTACACGCTGAAATTTTTGAAGTTTGAAATTGGTAAATTTTTCAAATGTTTCACGATACCTTGATATTTTCACAAATAAACAAGGACTTTTTGGACCAAAATTTCTTACTATCTTAAAGCACAATGTGTCACGAGAAAACAATTTCTGAATCACATAGATAGGTTAAAGTGTCAAAAAGTTATTCTCACATAAAGTGACACATGCCAGATTTAAAAAATGGGGCTCTGTCAGAGAGGCCAAAACTGGCTCCGGCAGTAAGGGGTTAAATTACAATGTGTCACGAGAAAATAAAAAATCTGAATCACTTGGATAGGTAAAAGTATCAGAAAGTTATTCCCACGTAAAATGACAGGTCATGTCTAGAAAATGGGCCTCTATCAAGAAGGTCAAAACTGGCTGCGGTGATAAGGAGCTAAAAAACTGTATACTAAAACCATGTCAACAATATGCATATAACCTCTAAAAATCCTAAAACATGCAGAAGTACACTAATAGAAGTGGAAGAATCATTGACTGCCATGTGGAAAGCCTGAGTTCAATTCTGAGCCAATGGATCACTGTTTGGTGCTGGATCTTTGACCCACAGTCAGTTCTGATCTCCCTGACAGCTCCCCTTTTTTGAAATCTGACGTGTCACATTATAGAATAACTTTTTGACACTTTTACCTATCCATGTGATTCAGAGAAAGTTCAAAAATGTCTGCAAAGACACATAGTTAATCCACACAAAATAGTTTATAACTAGCATTTACCATATATCTACTGTAGGTTTGCATCATTTTTTAAATGTCTTTATTTTTTTTACAATATTAGGGGTCTTCAATATTAAGTAGTAATTTTTCAAATTTTCAAGAAATTTTGCAACAGATATTTTTTGGGGACCAGTTTAGTTCTGATGTGGGTTTGAGGGGCCTGTATGTTAGATATCCCCATATATGACTCCATGTAACTACACAGTATTCAAAACAGCATTTAGGAAGGATATTACTCCATTAGGTGTTTCACAAAAATTAAAGCAAAGTGGAGGTAAAATTTCAAAAATGTACTTTTTTTGCAGATATTTAATTTGTATCAATTATTCACTGGAACACGGTAGAGGATAGCAGAGAAATGCAACTTAACAATGATTCCCTCATTTCTACCATTTTTATATATATCCTATATGTGGCCCTGGTGTGCTATTTGGTTTAACCCCAAGCCTTAGAATAGGAGGAACATTTTCTGAACTTTGAGGTCTCATTTTCACTACAATTTTCTTTAGGCACTATTACAGGTTGGCAGACAAGGGGCTAAAACTTAATAAACACCCCTAAAAAGACCCTATATTGGAAACTACATCCTTTAAAGGGGTTGTCTCACTACAAGGATTGCTTTTTGCAAAAACAAGTCACTTTGCAATATGTGTCCATTAACAGTTTCCTAACTATTCCCCTCTAGTATGGCTTACATCAGCTCCTCAGTTCAGTTATCAATAGCACAGACCTGTTTTAATTTTCTCACGATAGGATGAACAGCACTGGTCTCTAAGCTACATGATCATTGTCCTCAGCAGCTCCTCAGCAGGCCAGTAGAAGTCAGTAAACACGCTCCTGAATTTAAAAATGAAACTGAGAAATCAGGACTTTATTTTTTTGCAATAATCTGCAATTTTAGCTGAAAATGTTTCATTTTTCAACTAATCCTGGAAAAAAGCACAACAGAATTTTGTTACACAAATTTCTACATGTAACAGCAATAACCCTACAATGTGGTTTCAATCTGTCACGCTTTGTTTGCATGGCAGGGCATAAAAGGGAGGGAGCACTTTTGGAACACATATTTTGGTGGGTGCAATGTTGCATTTACAAAGCTTCTAAAGTACCAGAACAGGTGAAATCTTCCAGAAGTTATCCTATTTTGGATTCAACGCCCCTCCTGGATCTCATTTAGCGGTGTGTTGTGCATTTTGTGTCCCAAAGTTTTATTAGTATTGGGCCATGAACATAGGAGTAAATCAATGCACTTGCCCAACATATAAGGGAACACGATGGAGGGGACACCAAATGTTTTTCTTTTTGTGCTATTGAACAAGAAAAGTTCCCCCCCAAGATGTGGTGAATGGAATAAAAAACTGCTGCAGAAAGAGGCCCAGTGGATACAGAGGATATAAACTGTGGCACAGTTGGGTCTCAATGAATGCTGACCTTTTCTTGTTTTTTATAGGGATCTGTAATGAGTAAATAAATATATACCTTTTAGTATTCTTATGGCATATAGATAGTATCCGGATTAATTGTCTGATTAGAGTAAAGCGCCGTTGGCACGGCTTATTTTGGGCACGGATTGCAGCCGTATTGGTCTCTGTCATAACGGCTGTAATCACGCACCGAGCCATTACCGGTAATCACAGTTTCTCATAGAGAAACTGTGGAATTGCGTCTCACCTACTCACTCCCACGAATCCGCCCGGGCTGGATAAGGTGACATGTTCATTAACCCGGCGGTATAACCCCGTGGAAAATGACGACTATGGGCCGGCAGGCAGCACCCCCGTCCCATTATTCAAACGTAAATGGCGGGGCGAAATCCGTCCCACCCTTACGGCATGAATAAGCCGAGAGAACCGACCTCATAACACATTAAATCCAGTGCCCAATCCCCACCCTAACCCTCACTCTCAGTTTTTTTATCACAAAAACAACTGAACATATAACAAACTGCACATTATTATTTTATTTAATTTTTTATTGGTAAATACACACATACAAAGATAAATTGAAATCTGCAGAAAGACTACCTTAATGTGATCTAGTGAGCATATTCTATGTAAGAGCTTCAGAATAGCTCTCTTTCTCCTTATTGGTATATATCTAGCCTGCGGATTTAGGCAACATGGATGTGCATGCGCAGTGAAGAAAAAGAGGTAGATGTGCGTTATGTTTGTATGGGTCAGAGATCATGTCTCCTACGTACTTCCACCGGTGAGTGGGCGCATGCGTTGTCTGTAACGGAGGGTGGTGCGATATCCGTACATCTTGCCCCTGCAGATAGTATTTGCCATTGTGTAGGCATTACTTGTGGACAGTAGCGTTGTTGCCGCTCCAGGCCCCCCCATCTATCTTGCCCTCCATGTTTTTTCTGGTAGAGAAAGGTACAGCCCATAGTAAAGCATAAAAGGAAGTAACATGTGCCATATTTATAGAGGGCATACTATAGCATATATCAATTTACGGCGGTCACTTAATTCTTCACCAACATTAATCCAAGTATCTTAATGTCACGTTTTCAACGGTGGGTAGTGGACCCACTTTGCCACTACCGGGCTTACTCTGATGGGGCGTGACTAAACGGCCATTATATGTCTTCACATAGCCTTTGACTTCCCTGATTACCACCAGGTGCAACCTCAGAGCAGTCCCCAGCAGTGACAGCTGACCACAGACAGGGCAGAAGCACCAAAGCAGGCACGGCACTGACAGAGACAAAGACACAGAGACCAGAACCAAATGGAGTCCAAGACAGATATGGGACAGAGTTCTATGGACAGACACAGGATGGTAATCAAACAAGACACACAGAACAAATATAAGACGGAGGCCAAACATGACACAAACAGTCATAAGACTGATGCCAACAGATAAAGACAGAGGTCAAGGATCAGAGCGTAGAATAAAGGAATAAACAGAGTGGCAAGGACTGAAACAAGACTCAGAGCACAGACAGAGAAAAACAAAGAATACAAAGGAATGACCAGGGGCAAGCTAAGAGCTCGGATAGCTAGAATACAGGTAGAAAACAACAAGAGGAACTGAAAGACAGCAGCAGGGATACAAACAGCAAACAGCAAAACAGCAGCCGGTACACAAACATAGTAAGGAACATAAACTAGGAAACCAGACATGGACAAAACAGACAGGACAGATTGACCAGAGCCAGGTAACAGCAAGACTCAGGCCCAGAGGTGTGGGAGAGAGTGCATAGTACAGCCCCAGGTGAGGTTGATTGGCTGGGGAAGCTACACCCATATTAACCTAGACAGAAATAAATAGCAGCAGGATGGGGCCATGCCTCTCCCAGTGGCCAGGAGAATGACAATCGACCACAAGATACAAACAGCAAAGACAAACACAGGAAAAGCTGCATGGCAAATGCAAGGTAAGGTCACAAACGACAATGCAAACAGCGGCTGTGACAGTACACCCCCATTATGCCCCCTCCATCTCCTCAAAATCCACAGTAAGGACATCCTGTATAAGTCTGGGGTCTAAAACTTTCTTGGGGGCATCCCCTAAAACCAACTGCATGCTCAGTATTAGCCAGTACCTGGAATACCTAGAAAAGGAGGTGCACAAGAAGAACAAATGGGCACTAGACAGGACAAGGGAGCTCTGAGTGAGACCATGAGCCAGCTGAACCAAGTGGGACCAGGAGCCCTAGCGGGTTAAGAAGCTTGCATGGGCAGGACCATGAGCCAGCGGATTCATAAGCTCTAGGCAGAACCATGAGCCAGCGGGTACAGAAGTTCTGGGTGGGACCGTGAGTAAGTAGGTACAGAAGCTCTAGGCAGAACCATAAGCCAGCGGGTACAGAAGTTCTGGGTGGGACTCTGAGCAAGTAGGTACAGAAGCTCTGGGCGGGACCATGAAATAGAGGGACAGACCAGAAACTTTAGAGGCATCAATGAAAACCTCCTAGTGAGGCCAAGCAACATCCACACAAACAAAAATAATAGCTCCCAGAAAGAGACCTGGAAAAGAAAAACAAAAAAACAGAACAGAGGAGTCAGCAGAGTCCAAGGCCTGAGTCTACTGTTCGGTTTTCAACGGTGGGTAGTGGACCCACTGTGCCACTACTGGGCTTACTCTGAGCAGGCAAGACTAAGTGGCATACGCTGATGTCCACCAGGTGCAACCTCAGAGCAGTCCCCAGCAGTGACAGCTGACCTCAGACAGGGCAGAAGCACCAAAGCAGGCACCACACTGACAGAGACAAAGACACAGAGAACAGGTACAAATGGAGACCAAGACAAGCATGGGATGGAGGTCTAGGAACAGACACAGGATGGTAACCAAACACGACAAACAGAACAGATATAAAATGAAGGCCAAACAGGATACAGTCATAAGACAGATGCCAACATATAAAGACAGAGGTCAAGGTACAGACAGTAGAAGACAGCAATAAGCAGAGTGGCAAGGACTGGAACAAGACTAGGAGCACAGACAGAGAAAAACAAAGAATACAAGGTAAGACCAGGGGCAAGCTAGAACTTAGACAGCTAGAATACAGGTAGCAAACAACAGGAGGAAGTGACAGACAGCAGCAGGGATACAAGCAGCAAATGGCAAAACAGCAGCCGATACACAAACATAGCAAGGAACATAAACATGAAAAAGGAAACCAGACATGGACATGACCCCAGGGCAACGCTGAGTCTGCGCGTCCTGCCCTCCCAATCTTCATTCCAATCTTTTCCAGATCTTCACCTCCCAGCTGAAGCACCCAGTGATGAACCAATACGACACCTTGCTTGGATTAAATGGGCCCAGCAGCCGTTTTATTAACAAACATACACATAAATATAACAAAAAACCAGTATAAATAACATATAAATCTGTAAACCGTATATAAATATATATATGTAAGTATACATATACCTCCACGTAAAAATAAATCCACCACTGCCCGTGCCCTCCATGTACATACGTAAATATAACAATATACATATCACATAAATAACCCGAAAAACACTTTATAACCACAGTACCAAACATGGAGCCGATGATCCTAGGAGCCCCAAAACCGTACTCCGGCGACCAAAATCCCCGATGGACAAAATCAATCCATTTTGCCCCCAGCCGTTCTCCACTGCATCGGAGCCCCAAAAGGCCAAAACTCTATGCACCTCTATTTTGCTCCCCATGGATAACACACCCCGAAAGAGCCCACCTTCGCCGCCGTCCCAAGTTACCCAAACACTTAGGGAATCCTACCCCGAAGGACTCCCCTCCACCAATTATCTCCTCCACACTCCAAGAACCATCGACCTCGCCACGGCCACCTTGACATAAATAATCCCCACAACCACTTAGTCCGAAACTCCCCCAAAAAACCACACCTCCTACCACCTAACCCCCTTTTAAGGGCGGTTGCGGGTGGGACATCCTCACATGTGCTGCGCCTGACTGCTTTTCCTCTGGCAGATAGGCGGCCTTAAAATACCGCCCCTCCCTGCGCCGGACTCCTCCCCCGGCATCCGCTTCAACAAGACGGCCTCCGGACCGCGTACCGCGACCTCGCTCCGCCGCGCCCGTTCCAGCGTGCCGGTCAAGCCTGCGCCTCCCCTCATGGGGGCTTGGCCCCGTCCGGGCGGCAGCCTAATGAACCCCAGGCAAAACGCTGAGTCTGCCGTCCTGCCCTCCTCCAATCTTCATGTCAATTTTTCCTTGATCCCCACCTCCCTACTGAATCCCCCCAGTGATGACCACGACACTGCTTGGAATAAATTGGCCACAGCAAAAACTCCTTGCCGTTTTATTAACAAACAAACACATAAATTACACACAAAGCCAGTATAAATAACAAAATAATTCTGTAAACCGTATATAAATATATATAAGTAAATAAATATACAGTCCACGTTAAAATAATCCACCTCTGCCCTTGCCTCTCCATTTACATAAGTATATATCTTATATACAATCACATAAATAACCCGAATAACACTTTAAAACCACAGTTACCAAACATGTGAGCCGTAGGGTTCCTTGTAGCCCCAAAACCGACTCCGGCGACCAAAATCCCCGAAGGGACAAAGCACCATTTTGCCCCCACCTTACTTCCACTGGCCTTCGGCAGGCCCAAAAGCCAATGCTCTATGCACCTCTATTTTGTCTCCCCAGGGATAACCCCCCGAAAGAGCCAACCATCGCCGTGCCGTCCAAGTTACCCAAACTCTGAGGTAATCCAACCCCGAAGTGAACTCCCTCACCAATTTTCTCCACCACGTCCAAGAACCGCCTCGACCGCCTACCGCGAGCAAGCCATGACCCTCAATTCACGCTAGACCCCCACCAAACCGAGATGCCTCTCAATACCCTCCTGAATACCGAGGCCCATAAGTCCAATCCAACCGCGCGTCATAAGAATCCCCGTCCCTCTCATCCAAAAATTCCCCCACTCCCGCTTTCCATTCTAGGTAGGCGCACAACACCCCCCATTACGTTCCACAAATCCTGCCACTGACCTGTTGCCTTTACCCGAGCCTTGTTAATTATTTACAGGCTATCCACCGACCTGTGCCCCCCGCCCACGTATGTCCGAACAAACCATTTCCGACCCCACACAATGACCAGCCCGGTGAAAGAGTACCACAACCTGATACAGGTCATACTTAATGATCTTAAACCAGCACCCGAGAAGTATGGAGCCCAAAGTCATTACCCCCGGCATGCAACACCAAAAAACAGACACGAACCTGGGGTCTATCCAATGCCGCATACCGCAAAAATTCCTGCACCTACCCCCAGCCACCTCATACCAACCCGTCCTATTCCACCTAATCACTGCCACATCGCGCGACAAACCGACTGCCGCCCCTCCGGCCGGACGTCCGCTCTCCTCCGACGCCCATGGACATAGGAATGTCCCAAGTTCAGACCAGGCAAAGGCGACCGGCTACAAAAGAAAACAGAAACACGAAAAGAGACGGCAAAACTCAGGCACAACCACCAACAACCCCGCCCCCCATGACTTCCCCCGACAACCAACTAGTGGGCTCACATATATCCTGAACCCGTTCCGACTCCCATCCTTCCGACTCCTCCCTAACTCCCGACCCAACTCGGCAAAGAACCAACTCGCCGCCGCTTCATTTGCTGCTCCTATCTGAAAAGGAGTGCGGTGGCGAACTACCGGGCTCCGACCCAATGCCCCCCAAACAGCGCCTGAACACCACCTCGAATTGTGATAGCGGGACAGAATTAACCATCTTGGTGCACCATAGGGGGCCCACACATCCACGCTTGGCACAAAACCCCCGAAATCCCTCAATCGAGCCAGAGGGCACATGAGATCACCTAGAATCCCCTCAACCGCACCTTTTTGCCCCTCCCCTCCTGACCACCCGTTCTTTGAACTCGGACAAAACACCCCAGCATCCATCATGCTTCCCCACACGACCGCGGCCTGCAGCCACCCCCTCTCGCCACTACTCGGGGAAACCCAACTCCCCCAATCAACGCCCCAAAAAAAGGCTAACATAAGGCCAGGCGAAATAAAGCCACCTCGAACCCGAGGCCGCACTACTGCACACCACCTCCCCTGAAAGTTCCAACAACGCAAACACACGGCGACGCAAAACCCCTGGCCCCCCTCCCACGCCCCATAACCGCGCAAGCCCGGGAAATAACAAAATCCTGTTGTCCAATCCCACTCCATCTCACTAAAACCAAATGCTAAGCCCTCCCTTAATCTGCGTACCTTACCACTGACCAGCCAAGCCCCTCCAAGTGAACCATCAGGCACAACATTGACCCTACCACATCCTCCTTCCGCCGACACCGTGACAAAACCCGCAAAGCCATTCTGACCACATCTCCCAGGCCCTACACATAGTCCAACCAGTCCCACCTGACAGGGAAGCCCCCGGATCAATGGTCTGCGACTCTGATGCCGCCGCTCCAAAAGGTGATTGGTGCATTTCTCTCCCTCCTCCGGCCGCCTGATGGCGCATCTTCCTGAAACCCAACCGCACCACAGCAATCGGATAAAGATAGATCATGCCACACAAATCTGCACACCCCGAAACATGCTCCCGCCACCTACCATGAATTAATTCTAAGTCCACCGCAGAACCAACAACCGGATCAAACCGAACCATATCACCGGAGTGCTAAGATGCAGACAAATTGGTTGAAGAGGCCCTGGCACCACTCCAATTTGTTCACAATGAACGCAGCACCTTCTGATTCCCTAAACCGATCCCCCCAATAGCTCAACTGCTACCAACTATGGGAAAGATGTTCGAGGAACGCCAAAATTGCGTACCAATGGAGAATCCCGACACATCCGCCGGCCAAGGTTATTCTCACATAACACATCTTTCCCCGCAAATGGCCCCAAGCCCGTGCTGGCCTTCCGCATCAAGTAAGGATGTCCAACCACCTCGAATTTAAGGCGACCACCCACCTCCACTCTGCATCACGCTGGCCCAGTATTAGGCCTTGTGCCGTTATAACAATTTCCAAAAAATAACCCCACACTGCCAGGATCCTCCCTGTGTCCATTCCGGTTTCAACCGCCACAAAGTGTGTTGGCTACTCATCCCCGCCGTAGCCCTCGCAACCGTCTACAAAAAACCCTTCCCATTGGCAAAACCTGCAAAGCAAAATCAGTTGCCAAGCAAGGGACGCAACTCCCGCAACGTATTTTCCTCAACCGGCCCACCCTCTCACTTCTTTAACGCCCCAATTTATCCTCCGTCATCCAACACTCCATAGCCCACGAATCAATACAAATAACCCAAGAAATCACAAACAAGACACTGATCCTTCCCGTCATCCCTTCAGCCAGCGGAACACCAAACCGCTCTGCACCCAAAAACAACACCTGTACAGGACCCGCAAATTGGGTAACACGCGGGCCCACACACAAAATCATCCAAATAATGAATTATTTTAGTCCAAAGCGCGCAACATCCCTAACTGCCCATTCCAAAAAAAGAAACTAAAAAACCCTCAAAATAGGCGCAATACAAGTCGGAACAACCATTGGCAGGCACCGTATCCACATAAACTGTCCCTCCCAAAACACCCCAACAACGCTCCCTACCGCAATGCACCGGAATTAACCTTGAAAGGCCGATTCGATGGTCGGCCATTTTATTGCCATCAAGGACCCGCCCCAAAAACGCTGCACCATGCCACTACCCGCCTCGTCAAATGATGTATACACCACTGAACCCAACTCCTGTCTATGCCATCAAATGACCGACGCTTCCCTTGGGAAAGACAAGTGAGGATGAGCCCGAAATTTATTTCGGCTCCTTCTTATCGGAACCACCCCCATCGGTGAAACCACCAAATCCGGAAAAGTGGCCCCTCAAAGGACCCGACATCCCCAACCCCATTGTCCAGCTCTTTCCACCAAATTTCTCCTGCAATATGGCCGTGTGCTCATCGTGCCGACTGTAGGTTTTTTAACAGAAAAAAAAAAGGCACCCTGATCTCCGGGGGTGATCTTAAAAACCTACCGCAAAACCCTCCCGTCAACAATTCTGCCGTCCCCCGAACCCTAACCTGGCCCCAGGAACGGCTCAACTCTCGGAGTTTACACCGGTGTCCCCCTTGCTACCACCTGGGCCCCGCCCCTCCCCCCGCCCCTACTTAAACACCGGTTAACAGGGTGCGAGGCGTCGCCCATCAAAACGATACAGATTTGTTTGAATATTACATCCCTTCCCATATTTACACTGGCCGCTATTGAACTGCCAGCAATCTCCTTACTTCCACCAGCTTGGGCCCCCCCCCCTGCTCCCCGCCATATATCCCCCTTGCCGGACCCGCATCGCGCCCCCCCCCCCCGAAATGTTCGAAAACCGAACTTCGTCGGTGCCATGACCTTTCAACCAAAGGCCTATGTCCTTATGGACCACCGATGACGGCGGACCGCCTTACGTTGTGCGGAAACTTGCTCATCATAGCGCAACCAACGCCAAACCCCCAAGCCCGATTCGCCTCCCCTATAGCATCCATGTAACAAAACAGCGCCCGAACAAATACTGGCGCCTTCTCACCATCACACTTGCCAATATTGCAAATATCCAGCATCCATTAGTAAACGTCTAGTATCAGACGCACCGCTTGCCGCTTTTTCCACTTTCCTCCAACTTACTCTCCTCCTTCTTTCCCCCTTGTCTAGAATAAAATATTTCCAGCGCAGAAGTGAAAAACAGTTTCAACTATTCATCCTTTTCCATATCTTCTGCCTGCACCTCCTGCTTCAAATGAGCCCCGAGGTGCCCATCAAAGCAGACATAGACCTCCCCCTTTTGTTGCCTTGTCATCATAAACACAGGTGTCCCTGCTCTCCTTCTCGTCTTCAACAGACACCGTACCCCCTCCCTACTCGCCCTGCTCTGGCTCCCACTGCCGGAACTCCCGCCAAAAGGCCAACTCCCTTCCACTAGTAGTAGGGAAACCACGCACTAATCGGGGCCGGACCCCACCGCCCTGCCCCCCACTCTCCAGCCGCGCCAATAACTGCCCTGTACCGCATCTGCCAAACTCCGCCCGCCCACCCCGGGATCCCCTGCAGCCTCGCCCCACGCACGGCAATCCCTGACCTTGGTGGTGAACCCTGCGCTCCCAACACTACCCGACCCGGGGACTTCGGATAAAGGGGAAAACGAACAGACCAAAGACATGAACTCACCAGTCTGCTGGTTGCAGTGATCCCACCAGCCGTTCCCCTGGTTTCGCAAGAGACGTCGCTTCCGAACAATGCTTCGATCCACCGCTGGTGTCCGAAGCCTGGTCAATGCCGTCAAACCCCAACAGGGTGTGCCACCCTGATCAGGTCCGCTGGTCTGAGGCACGACCTCCACAGCCGAGTCCTGGATGCCCGACACCACCGCCGGGGCCGACAGCCTGTCCGCCCGCTGGCCCTTCTGGCCCACCTGACTCCCTCGTCGTTCCTCATTAACCGCGACTTCCCGACCGTCCTCCGACGCCGGTGACCCCCTGAACCTGAGTCATCGCCATCAGGTCCACCGCTACCAAACGACCGGATCGCCGACGAAGGGGGCGACGCAGGACCTGCACCGGACTGTGTGAACCAGCCCACTGTCCCCCCAGTAGCCCCGCCGGCCCACTATGATGCCTCCCGTGCCGAAAATACCGCCCCGAAGACACGGCTATCCCCAGACCCTGAGGGTCCCTGGAAGGTCTCCCCCGTCGTGACAGGGCCCACTAGTGTAATCAGGCACAGGGCGCGCGGAGCCATGCCCTCTCTTCATCGGCTGCTCCTGGCTGGCGGCCGGCGATTTCAAGCAGCGGCCCCTGTGCCGCTAACCACCCCTCCCCAGCACCGCGTCCTGCATCCATTCTGCAACCCCCTGTGATTCGGCTAGGAGCCGCCGCAGCTCCTCAAACTGCGCCCCCGTTCCGACACCCTTGTCATCCGTGACCTCTCTGTTACCGCTAGGGGTTAACGCAGCGCGCACACGGGTCTCCTCACTCCTCACAAGTGGCAGCGCTGACGCTATCCCCGGCAAGAGCGGCTTAAATAACCGCCCCCCCTGCGCCGGACTCCCTCCCCCGGCATCCGCGTCATCATGACGCCCTCCGTTCCGCCCTCGCGTCAATCCGCGACCCCTCCGTCCGCGCCTATCGTGCCTGTCATGCCGCGTCCTCCCCTCATGGTGCGTGCCCCGGTCCGGCGCGCTGCCTGGACAGATTGACCAGAGCCAGGTAACACCAAGACTCAGGTGTGGGAGAGAGTGCTTAGTGCAGCCCCAGGTGAAGGTTGATTTGCCACACCCATCTTAACCTGCACAGAAGTAAATAGCAGCGAGATGGAGCCATGCCTCACCTATATTCCATTGAAAATCACAGGTGTGGGTATCTGCATTACCAAACAGCAAAGACAAACTCAGGAAAAGCTGCATGGCAAAAGCAAGGTAAGGTCGCAAACGACCATGCAAACAGCAGCCGTGACACTTAATGAGATCTAAATACCATCTAACAAATCTGTAGTTGCCAAGTACCACACTTACCCCTGAAGAAACAGTGGATAAATGCGTATAGGGTACGGAGTCAAAAAAGTTGCAACTCATCAGCCCAAAGGGATTATTAGGGGCAGTGCTGCAGTAACGGGGCACACTTTTCGTGGAACAACCTCCCTGCCATTATGAATGGTTTAACCATTGGCATACATACATATGAACACCAATAGATAATATGTACAGGTCATTAAAATCACTTTCAGTGAAAACAACCATGGTAATGTCTGCCTGACGAGCTTTCCCCTACTCCCTCTATAATACAAACAGTCAATGTAGCAGACTATTATTGACTTGAGAAATGGGGCAGTGCACACTCTCAAAATATTGTAGGTGTGAACTCTGCCGCCGGGCCGATACTATCACCTCCACTACTAAGTATCTAGCAGTGGATACTGCATATTTTTCATGGACCCGTTTGGACTTATAGGGCCACATGTATGAAAGCACGCCACGTCCGGTGGCGCACCTTTATCTCCTCCAGTTTTTCCCGGCGAAATCTGCGCCTGATTATGTCGGCGCCTGGGCGCGCGTCATACAATAACAAGTAAATACCACCGCTCCCTTCGTCTGGAGTTATGAGTCTCAGTGCGGACTTATGCGCAGTGCGGGGTGCTGCACTAAGAATTCGCCTGTCCCGACGTATTCGATCCAACACATGGAGAAAAAGTCCCGGCCGCTCCTCGCTAGAGTGTGGGAGCGCGAAGCGGGACTTAGGCGCATGCGGGTCTGCGCCTAAGATTCCCCGCCCGAGGTATTGCGATCATACATGCGGTGAAAAGTTCATCACCGCCCGCTCTCAGTTTGTAAGGCGGCAGTGTGGGACTTAGCGCAGTGGCGGGACTGCGTGCCGAACATCAATTCCCGATTCAAGACAGTCTTGAAAACAGCGAGAAATTCATTAAAGATCGCCGTGCGGCAAGTAGTAAGAATAAAAAAATCACCTTTATAAAGGCATCAAACATTATCTTAAAAAATAGCTGAAACCTACTAAAAGAAATACATTAATAAAATCACTTACCAAAAATCAAGAACGGCGCTACATCGTGAAATAGAAATTCGGAAATGCCCGGGAAATACAGTAAATTTCAAAATCTGTAAGCTATTCTCATGTCGGCATAAGTCAGCAAGTCAGAATAGGAGCGACAGTGAACCATTCAACCTATGGAGAAAATATAGACCAGTCAAAATCAAAGCTTAACACGTTTTTTTTCAAAAAACAGTAAAAAATCAGAAAGAGCTGGATTGGGTGGAGCTAGCAGGGGTCTTGGCTATCCCGGCCAAATCAGAGCGCGACTACTAGTCCATTGGTAGTCTATGGTAGAATCGGCGTCAATGCAATCTCGGCTCTCACGCCGTGCTGTCATGGGTGAAAGAATAAAAAAAAAAAGCATTTTTATAAAGATTAAATAAAAACATCTGAAAAGATCTGAAACCTTCTATAAACATAAATCAATTTAAATCCCGAACAACGCATTTGTCGCCAAAAGAAGGGGGTGGGGGGAGGGGGGGGTACTGGCGCTACATACTGAATGGGAAATAGAGAAGTGCCGTGGGAAAAACAGTAATTCAAATTGTTTAAAGGTCATCTCATTGTTCTTCATAAACCAGCCAATCAGAAAAGGAGCGACAGTGGCCCATTCTAACCTATGGAGGAGTATTGACCAATCAGAATAGGAGCGACATCTTTATAAGTCGGCGATAGTTCTTTGTTTATGTGTTTGTTTTTTTTTTTTGTTTTTCTTTTTGTTGTTCTTTTGGTTGTCTGTCATGTTTTCAATGGATGGCAATAAATGCACCTCCAATGGCTGTATCCACATGACGTGGATGATTGACTACCTATATTATCACTTCTTTCACTACAGGCCTGAGACCTTATACTATATTGTTCTAACTTGTCAGATAGAATGTGGATTTTTCTTTTGGTCTGTTAGTTTATAATAGGCACTGTTAAATGTACTTGACATAACTGATTGTCTTTCTGGATATCTGTTTATCTTCTAGCACTTGTAAACTTGACACAATGTTTTTTGTTGCCCATCACATTTTTCGGATGACTTGTATTATCTGTTTAATATTCAATAAAGCGCTTTGAATAAGAAAAAAAAAAAAAAAAAAGAATAGGAGCGACAGGGACCCATTATAACCTATGGAGAAATACTGACCAATCATATTCAAAGGCGGGACAGTTCAAAATACAGTAAAAATGCAGAAAAGAGCTGATTGGTTGAGCTACCGGGGACTTGTCTATCCCGGACAATCAGAGCGCGAGCTACTTTCTCATACAGTTCTATGGGGAAAAGAAATACAGAGCGAGCTCTGTTTGTGATTGGCTAACTTAAAAGAGGCGCGGTTATTTGGACCAATGGGAGAGCGAGCTACGCTCTTATGGGTTTTCTAATGCAATCTGGAATAAAACTGTACATGGCCTAAATCAAATGATAAGACTACAGAAGTTGTACCGATGTGTATATAAAATTATCAATAATATGGGGTAAAGAAAAAAAAAATATTAATTCAATAAAATCATGTTTATTTCTTTCTTCTTGTTACTCCCACACTATTGATCCTTGGCTAACGAAAATAAATAAATAAAAACGATTTTATTGAATTAATATTGTTTTTTTCGTTACCCCCATATTATTGTTCATTTTATATACACATCGGTACAACTTCTGGAGTCTTATCATTTGCTATATTTTTTCAAAACATTCAGGGGGCCCTACTTGAAATATATTGTAGCAAGACATTGCTTTACGTACTAAAAAAATAAACAGTGCAGCTCTTCATTGCATGTCCTGAGCTGACATATACTGTAATACTAATAAAAACACTAGAGACGTACATGTATTCATATTTAGTTTAGTATTTTAGTAGTGGTTGCATAGGATATTGCAGTCTGGTCCCTTTTAGGTAAATAGGACAGGAATGTAATAACCTGTAAAGGCATTGCAAAATGTATGCAGATGTATAGAGCAAGATAAGCAACGAAGGGGCTACAGTGCTTGCCTGAGCACCATGGTCTCTTCAAACAATCAATTAGTGGAGATGCCATTAATAGCTTATCTTAAAGAAAATTCATTCATATTATTAAAAAAAAAAAAAAAAAAAACTTTAAAGGCAGTAACAAAAAGATACACTTTAACTTTTTTCTTTTTAAATTCTTCAGATTTCGCTACAACAAGAATTTGCTGCAATTGCTTGAATAGATTTGCATTTAGAACAAGTGACATTAATATAAATGTAATGCTTCTGGATAACATGCCAGATGTTAAATACTGGTACACTACTTGACATTTAAAAAATATGTTGTGATATTCAAACATAATGTTCAATTTAAATTTAAGCTATAGCACTGGGATTGAATTTTTGGAATAATTGTCAACAATAAAAAAAAAAAATAGGTTTTCACGCTTGCTTAGATCAGGGAAGCAAAGTAAATGTGTTTGTAACAGATTTTTTTTTCACTATCCGACATGAAATCAGAATAAACCTTACCCGTTTTAGGTCAATTAGGAACCAAAATTATTTATATTTGCCAAATGCCAGAATAATTAGAGGGAGAGTATTTTTAAGGCATTTTTATTACTTTCTGCAAAGTTAAAAGTTTATATATACGAGGATTACTATGCCTGTAAATTTGGAAGCTTCTGACAGGTTTATTGGCAACAACTGAGTTAATTAGAGACACGCCCGTGGATGTATTTTATTACACACCAGAAACACACTGCTTCTGTGTGTAACATCATGGGAAAGTCTAAAGAAATCAGCCAAGATATCAGGAAGATAATTGTGGAATTTATCAAGTCTGGTTCATCCTTTGGCGCAATTTCCAGATACCTGAAGGTGCCTCGTTCATCTGTACAAACAATTATATGCAAGTGCAAACAAGATGGGAATGTCCAGCCATCATACCACTCAGGAAGGAGACAGGTTCTGTGTCTCAGAGATGAACGTGCTTTGGTCCAACATGTGCATATCAACCCAAGAACAAAAGATCTTGTGAAGATGCTGGTGGAAGCTGATAAGATTGTGTCATTATCCACAGTGAAACGAGTATTGTATCAACATTGGATGAAAGGCCAGTCTGCCAGGAATAAGCCATTACTCCAAAAGAAACATATAGAAGCTTATTTAATGTTTTCAAATGCACACAGGAACAAAGACCTACATTTCTTGAGACATGCCCTGTGGCAATTGAACTGTTTTGACCATAATGACCATTGTTTCATTTGGAGGAAAAGGGAGAAGCTTGGAAGCCTAAGAATACCATCCAAATTGTGAAACACGGGGGTGGCAGCATCATGTTTTGGGGTTGTTTTGCTACAGAAGAGAATGGTGCACTTTACAAAATAGATAGCATCATGAGGAAAGTGAGGAAAATTCATGGGCAAAGTTGAAAAGGCAGGTACAAGCAAGGCAACCTACAAATATGGCTAAGTTACACAAGTTCTGTCAAGCGGAATGTAACAAAATTCATACCAATTATTGTGAGGAGCTTGTGGAAGGATGAAATGTATGTAAACTTTTGACTTTGCAGAAAGTAATACAACATTCTCTCTCTTATTATTCTGGCATTTGGTAAATATAAATAATTTTGGTTATTCTTATTGAGCTAAAATGGATACGGTTTATTCAGATTTCATTTCAGCTAGTGAGAAAAACATGCATATGTGTATTTTTATATAGTGTATTAAAACTTCTGGTTAAGATCTTATTATTAATATAATTACTTTAGCAAGTACATTTTTACATGTGAAAAAAATAGCATTTATACAAATTATTGCGTTAAAGAGCTTATTGTCTGTGTACATAAAAGGAGGGTGAAAGTGAAATAGAGTTATGGTTAAACTGTGAAATGTTCTCTTGGTAAATTTGTGTTTGTAAAATGTACACATTGCCTGGATTTTGTGTTGCTGAAAAGGGTTGCGTTATTGGATGATCATATTTCTGTCCTGCTCTAGTGACTACTTTACCAGTTTCTGCTCCGCATCTGCTCTGCGTGCACATGATCCTGCTTGTGTCCTGATTTATGCTCCACTTCTGGTCTTGTGTCTTTCCTTTCATTGTTGCTGCATCTGGCTGCCCATTGGCGGCCCTTTTGGGGACAATGATTTGTAGATTACTCTTAAGCTAAGACATTCATCTTCTTAAAAGGATCGAAAGTAAATGCCAGAGATCTCATAGACCAGGGATGTTGAATACATTTTTACTTGGCGGCCACATCAGCATTATGTTTGCCCACAAATCGGTGTAATGCTGCACATGATCAGTAACATGCAAAGATGTCCTTTATGCTTGTATATTAGCCCGCCAGCCTGTGTGATTCAATCACTCCCCTTTTCATACTACCTTGTATGTGCTCTTCTCCCTATCTACACTGTGATATAGTTCAGTGTATGTGATCAGCCCTCTCTGAAGACTTGGATGCTATCTTTCTTCTTCACTACTTGATCTGTCATGTCCCCATGACTTTTACTGACCGTCGTTATTTTCAACACTTAGGCTACAGTCAGCCATTTTCTTTTTTATAGGAAAAATACAATGTTAATTTGCAAGACAATGAATTTTTGCCAAGCAGGGGCAGTTTGCTATTCCATGCAGATTAGGCACATGCAGTAGAATTAATTAATGTGTAGCATACAAACAGCTTTTCGATGTGGAACGCACATCGAAAAGTGACCTGTTGCCTATTTATTTTTCTTTGTTTTCAATTGAATGTTTGTGATAAAAAAAAAATCCTTGTCATTTTAACAGTGACATTGATATAACACAAATTTCTGTACAAAAAAGTGCCAAAGGTCTCATTAAAAATATTTATGAAAACATACCCTTTAAGAAAGGAAAGGTAAAGCGGAGTGAGCCAATACAGCTAGAAACAGAGTGCTGTTAGATTAATAGCTATATGTCAGAAACAGCAGCACCAGCTGCTATATAAGGGAGTTACACAGCAAGAGCAAATGAACAAAAAGAAAATAGAAAGAAAAAGGAAATTGGGTGCAAAGGATGGAAAGGGTTTTTAATGTATTTCATCATAGTAATAATTACAAATATTTATCACCACTAGTGTTGAGCGATTATTATTGACAAAGTTGAAATCGGCAGGGTTTATTTACGTTGATCGGATTTTTTAGATCACGCGATAATTTAGGTTAAAATCTGTGCATAATCTATTAATATTGCGCCATTTTCGGCGCTTCCTGTCATTTTGGCAGCCAGCAAATCAGCTTACAGAATAGAGCAGGGTGAGATGTGTGTGACGTCATGACTGGGATGTGTATGGTTGCGATTGGCTGGAAAAATCACATGCCCCTCATTTACATAGAAACGCCCTTCCTGTTCATGATCAGTGTGTTTTTCAGTGTCTCATAGCAGTAGGACATGCGCTCTGCCTCTTTTCCAAACAGCTCGGGAAAAACAGCTCAGCGAAATTATTCTATTTTTCACAGAGACAGCTCTACTTTTTGTGTGTTCCTTAGAAGTTAGTTTAGATCGAGATTTGCAGATTTTAGGTAGTTAGGCAGAGAATTTTAAAGGAGCATCTACCGCTGTAAAGTCACGGGGTGGAGCGGGGGGGGAGGGTTTGTCCCCGCGGGCGAACACAGACAAGCTCTATAAAGAATACTGGTTATTGTACAGCCAAAACTTTGTTAAAAATTGCATTGCCTTATATAAGGATACAGATATTTTCTTGTAACTGCAGGTCTATTTGTGCAAAACTCCACTTTTATTATCAGTATAACATTTCAGATAGGTGTCTTTTTCAATTTTGCCCAGTCCAGCTTTGTTGATATAGCCACCTTGCAGTTAAATTTGAATCCAGCAATTTTGTAGTCACCACAGGTTGATAGGTGCCAAAAAATACCTTTTATTATCCCGTATTCATTTCAGATACGTGTTTTTTTCACTTTGGCGCAGGCCTGCTTTGTTGATAGAGCACCTTGCAGTTAAAATTTGGAATCCAGCAACTTTGTAGTCACCACAGGTGAATTAAAAAGGTGCCAAAAATACCTTTTATTATCCGTTTACATTTCAGACAGGTGTTTTTTTCACTTTTGGTCTGTCAAGCTTTGTTGATAGAGCTACTTTGCAGTTTTCAAATTTTGATCAGCAATTTTGTAGTCACCACAGGTGAATTGATAGGTGCCAAAAATACCGTTTATTATTCGTATACATTTCAGACAGGTGTTTTTTTCACTTTTGGTCAGTCAAGCTTTGTTGATAGAGGTACCTAGCACTTAAATTTGAATACAGCAATTTTGTAGACACCACAGGTGAATTGATAGGTGCCAAACATACCGTTTATAATCCGTATAAATTACAGACAGGTGTTTTTTTCACTTTTGGTCAGTCAAGCTTTGTTGATAGAGGTACCCAGCACTTAAATTTCAATCCAGCAATTTTTTTTTTGATTTTAGGATTTGAGAATAGCTGTGATTTGCCGTCTTTTAATAAGAGACTTCCAAAACTCTTCCTTACCTTCTCAAATTTTTATAATTCTGAACATGAGCGAAATGCAGGTGGTAAGCCCAGCAAGGGGGGGGGTTTGGACATGGAGGTAGAGGTACGAGAGAAGGTGCTCCTTCCAGTTGCTGGCGACAAACACGCATTGCCAGCGGATCGTCAGTGGCAGGACCGTCAGGCCTGTCATCGCTGGGTATGGCCCTGTTAATCTCAGTATCGAACAGCGTCGCCAATCTGTTCTTCCCGTGGTTAATGCAACCTGCAAACCAGCAGTCTTACCTCCTCGTCCTCCCAGTCACGGCCACAAATGTCGTCATCAGCATCATCAGCATCCGTCAAACATGAAGCGAAGGCAGCCCAAATGTCAACTCGTGTACCCACCGCTGTGGATAATCCCTTTTCTGAAGAACTCTCTGATGCCCAAAATGCATTTGGGGGGTCAGGGGCATTTTAAAAGATCAAGAGGCCAAAGAATTTGATTTTCTCTGCTCAGACGCCGAGTTTTCTGATGCCATAAAAGGAGGAAAGGAAGCCGGTCAATCGGCAAAAATCCTGGGCGGTTTTGCAACGCCTTGCAGTCCCCCCCCTTTCTTTTTTGCCCGGGAGCTTCTTGGGTGCAGAAAAGTCAGGAAAGACCAAATTTACCCGTGTTGGGTGATGGGTGAAGAAAGACATGGGGGGATCCAAACCCTGGTCTTTTTTCAGCAAATTTGCTTGCCCAGCGCTTTTAAAACACTGGACGGGGGGGGAAGACGATGGGGGAGTTCGGAGGGTACCCCGCCTCAAAATGGGAAGGGGGCTTCGAGAAGTTGCCCGAAATGTTCTGCCAGCCACGGGCAGCGGAAACCCCGCCCTCGCTTATTTGCCGTTTAAAAAAATCCAGGGGCCCTCTCAAGCCCCGGGCCTTCTTTGAGCCCCGCCCCCCCAATTCACCCACTTTGTCATTTCCCCCTTTGCCGAAAAAGCATGAGTAGAAAGGGAAAATTTTAGGTGTTTAACCACCCCAACAGTCTAGTCCCCTTTCAGCGAATTCCCCTGGTTGAAATGGAAAGGGAAAACCGACACCGGGGGCCTCCAAACCCCTGTCCAAAACCCTCTGTTCCGCCCCCCTCCCCTCCCGCCCCACCACCAAGCGTTCCTCGCCCGGGGCCCTGTCTCTCAGATCATGATAGGGGAGGCCTTTGCTTTTCCCCTCCTTCCCCCGTCCCCAAAAACCATCAGCCCCCCAAACCCGAGACCCAAACCCACCCCCCTTTTCCTTCTGCCAGTTTTACGACCTGCACCCCCAAACCAGCGGCCAGGCTAGGGAGCTAGCCTTTCTGTCTTCCAGGTTTGGGAGCAGAAGAAAAATTTAAACCCAAAAAACCCTTCCCCCAAAACCAAAAACCTGAAAATCGGATTGCCGGCTTTTTGGCCCTTTGGGAAAAAGGTTTTTCCTTTCCCTTTTGGTGGACACAGATGGGGTTTCCCCCACTCATTTGGGCCCTTTTCTTGCCCCCCCAAAACCAATTGGGCCGAGCAGGCATTTATTTGCCAGAAAAGCCTTTCCCTACCCTGGCCAGCCACGTGTCATCTAAAATTTCAAGCGCGTTGTCTGCATCTGTGGCCGGAAATGTTTCCCTCTGGGCCACGACACATGGACTAGTTAAGCACGGCCAAGGCCGGTTATATCTCTGTGACATCTCATGGGTGAGCTAGAGTGGATGTCTCTGGGGGTGTGACGGTGGCTCTCAGGCTCGGCGCACGCTCTTCAAAACCGCAGGGTGGTGCAGGGCTCTTTACCCAAGGTCCTCTGGTGGCATCATGTGCCAGAGAAAACCCGGCCGGTGTTGAAATTAATCTGTCTTGGAGACCGTCCACACACTGGTCAGGGGTGTGGGGGCTCTCTGCAACGAGACCAAGCGCTGGCTGGGTGACAAGAGCCTTGTGCCAGGGAAGGTGGTGTGCGATAAACGGGAAATCTGCTGGCCGCCCTTAAGATCGGTAGGCTGGAGCACATCCCCTTTCCTGGCACATGTCATAAACCTTGTCGTCCAGAAATTTCTAAAGGCTATCGGGTCTGGACTGCCTACTGAGGAAAGCTCGAGGTCTGAGTTCGCACTCCCGCCATTCGCACCCTGCTTGTCCCGCTGGCTGCTTGCAAGGTCAGCTCGGCCTCCCCGTCAACCGTCTCATTGTTGATGTGGCAACACGCTGGAATTCCACCCTCCACATGCTCCCAGCGATTGTGGCAGCAGCGCAATTTCCATTACGCAGTACAAAGTGACACAAAGGCCTGACAAGCAGCGGTGCGGACCTCGGGGTGTTGAGCCACCCAGAGTGGAGGCAGGTGAAAGAGCTCTGCACCATCCTTGCCAGTTTTGAGAAGCCACCAAAATGTTCAGTGCGGACAATGCCCTTGTCAGCATGAGCATTGTGGTGATCTTAGTTCTGTAATGATCGTTGGACACTCTGAAACAACAGGTCCCGCCAGCGACTGAGGAGGAGACGGACACAGATGCGGACAAAGGAGCCTTTCTCTCCATGGAATCTTACAAGGCCCGACAGTTTCTCAATTTTATCGGTCTTCATTAGGCAGTGGTTCGGGGTCCAGGGGTAGTGCAAGGCAGCGCATCAGCTCTCAGGGTGCATTTATCTCAGGCAAGTCAGGGCTGTGTTGAAGCTGTGCCAGAGGAAGCGGAGGAGGAGGAGGAGTAATTCCTAGACACCGACGTTACAGACGTCCCTGCCAAGAGGTTGGCGCGAATTTGAGGAAGATGAGGAAGATCAGTTTGCTAGTGCCCCTCGACCCAGAGGCTTGGGAAATCAAGGCTCCATCTCTCACATGAGTGCTTGGATGCTCCATTTCCTCCAACATGATCCTCGCATTAAGGCCATCAAAATGAACAACAGTTACTGGGTGGCTACCCTCCTGGATCCCCGGTACAAAACAAAACTCAGCACTTTCCTTCCACCCACCCAAATAGAGAGTAAAATGCAGGAAATGGAGACCTTGCTGATTGATCAACTGGAGACATCTGTTGTGTCTGATTCACGTTCTTCAAATGTCACGGTGGAACAACATCAGCGACGTGACAGCAGTAGAGTGCCAAGTAACCGTAGCGGCAGCAGCAGCAGGCAAGGTGGCAGAAGCCTAATGGGTGACCTCTGGCAATCTTTATTTACCACCTCACCAACGCATGCAATGCAGGGCACACATCCAACTGTCACGGTCCGTGCCACGTTCCTGTCCTTACGCTGCGGCCTCTGCTGCGAACCGCAGTCATACCTATGTTCCTATTGCAGATCTGTTTCCTGTTGCAGTGTCACTGTGGGCGCTCCTGTAGCCGCTGCTTACTCACCTTTGATTGCTGTGCGGCTTTCTCTTGCTGGCCATGCTGCTCCTCCTTCTTGGCTGCTGCCCTATTCCTTGTAGCTCTATAGAGGGCGGCGGCCACATCTTCCCTTTCTTTATTCCCACAGTGTGCAGCGGGGTTGGGCTTCCTCTGCCTATCCCCTTCCACCTGTGGGTTTATGAGCCTGCTTCTCCTCACACTCCCTTCCTGATCCTTGTTGTGTCATGTTGTGTCATATTGTAGTCTGTTGCTGTGTGTTTTCTGATCTTGTTTTTTAGCAGTCCGGTGTGCTCATGTAGTCTCTTTGTGTCTCTGTCTGTGTCTTTGTGAGTTTCCTTGCCTTGTTCTCTGCCCGTGTTCCTGCCCTGGTCATGCCTTGGTTTCTTGCCCGAGTTTAGCTTAAGTCTCTGCTTATGTTCTTGGTGTCTTCAGTCTGTCTATTTATTTTTCCCTTTACCTTTTGCTTATCCTCCTGTTTGGCATTTGTTTTGTCCTGTCTTTGTTTGTACCTGCACATATTTACTTCTTGTCTGCTTTGTCTCTGTTCCTATTCTGTTGGTGCCTAGCCTTGGCACTTCTGGCCCTTCTGGTCAGCTGCCGCTGCCGGGGACTGCTCTGGGGTGGCGCCTGGTGGCTGTTGGGGTCAGTCAACCTTACCACTAAAGGCTCTGTGAAGATGCCCATGCCCGATGGCCACTTGGTTACGCCCCCTCGGAGCAAGCCCAGCAGTGGTCCAGTGGGTCCACTACCCGCTTTACCCGCTCATCCCGTTACACCAACACACAGAGACCAGCTTAAGATCATGGTGCACGACTATCTGCGTCTCAACACCGATGTTTTTGTATGTGTTCCGGACCCAATAGACTTCTGGGTATCCAAAATGGACGAATGGCCCGAGCTCGCTCGCCACTCCATAGAGGTGTTGTCCCGCCCAGCAGCCAGCGTCATGTCTGAGCGGACCTTCAGCACAGCTGGAGGAGTCATTACAGACAAATCATCCGGCTTTCCACAGATAATGTTGATCGTTTGACTTTCATCAAGATGAATCAGGCATGGATCTCTGATGATGTTGTGAGATACAGCTATAATTATGGTCCTTTGGAAATAAAATGTGGCTTCTAAGTGGCATTTCTCCATCACAATTTTTAATAGTGGCTGAGAAGTCATATTTATAATTTTTTGGGGTCATGTTGCTGTGAGATACAGCTATAATCATGGTCCTTTGGAACAGAAATGTGGCTTCTAAGTGGCATTTTCCCACACAATTTTTAACAGTGGCTGAGAAGTAATTTTTATAATTTTTTGGGTCATGCTGCTTTGAAATGCAGCAATACTACAGGTCCTATTCTAAAAAATTTTGTTTCTAACAGACATTTGTTCTTCACAATTGTCAAAAGTGGCTCAAGGGTCATGTTTTGAATTTTTGGGGGCATTTTGCTGTGACATGCAGCTATACTACAGGTCCTATTATAAAAATTTTTTGTTTCTAACAGACATTTGTTCTTCACAATTGTCCAAAGTGGCTCAAGGGTCATGCTTTGAATTTTTGGGGGCATTTTGCTGTGACATGCAGCTATACTACAGGTCCTATTATAAAAAAAATGTTGTTTCTAACAGACATTTTTTCTTCACAATTGTCAAAAGTGGCTCATGGGTCATGTTTTGAATTTTTGGGGGCATTTTGCTGTGAAATGCAGCTAGACTACAGGTCCTATTGTAAAAAAATGTTGTTTCTAACAGACATTTGTTCTTCACAATTGTCAAGAGTGGCTCAAGGGTGATGGTGCTGTCAGAAACAGGAATAGGTAGGACACTGTTAATGGACACATATTGCAAAATGACTTGTTTTTGCAAGATCTTTAACATAGCTAGCAATACCTGTATTGAGACAACCCATTTAATACAATTAAAAAAGAGAAACAAAGACATGGTGGGATTCCATCCTATTTTAAAAATGTGTTTTCTAGAATTAAACTACTAAAAAACTTGCATGTACAAAATAGCTGGTAAAAAAATCCCTCTGAATTGTACAAGGGAGGTACAGGAAGACTTGACCAGATGTAGGTTATTCAGAGGACATGGAGTATGGAGCACGGACAGAGAACAAAGAACAAAGACAATTTCCTCCAGCACGTTGAGTAAAATGAGAAAAAGAATGCCAAGAAAAAGGGCACCTGGGTGGAACAGGAGCGTTAACCACCAGTATTTCCAAGTGAAGCTCAATTGGTCTGCACTCATACGGAGGGGCAAGCGCTACCCAGGTCTTGACTGTGTACTGAGGAAGGCTGGAGGTCTTACCTCACACTTCCGCTTCCGCACTCTGCTTCAGCACGACTGTTTTCGTTGCTGCGTCATAAGGGCATTTTTACCGTGTTAATAGATGACGGACGCCAGCCTGGGCTCTCTCACCGCACCCACTGTAACTCGGGCCTAGGCAGCTGATCCTGCGTGTTAATAGATGACAGACGCTAGCCTGGGCTCTCACAGCACCCACTGTAAGTCTGGCCCTGGCAGCTGGACCTCCGTGTTAACAGATGGCTGACGGCTGCACTGGCTCTCACCGTTAGGGGCAATCAGGAGAGCTTCAAATTTCAAAAATCAGATTTTGAAAAAGGGGATTTCTGTGAGGTTAAGTAGTGTCAAAAGGGGTCCAGGGCTGGACACAAATTGCACAATTTGAGGCTTAAAATTTTCTGGGGCTGGAGTCACTATGGGGTCGCATCATTTGATCTCCAGGGGAGTCTGTCCCTAATCACTGAAGAAGGATTTGGAGGAAAAATTAAACCATTGAATTGATTGGCTGAATCACTCTCAGAAGCCAGGAGGGCAAATGTCTTCTCAACTAAGAAGTGTTTTGGGGATGATTAGGACATTTGTATTACTTATGGGGTGTGCGGACGAATTAACACATCTACACGTGTAAAAAATACCTTTAAAACTGCAGGGAGGGGTGTATGTTGTATGTTATCACACTTGAAAAAAAAGCAAAATGATAATAATGTAAACTATAAATAAAACTTCCCTAAATAAATTCTGTAAACAAATGTCAGTTACCAAAAAATATACTAAATGACAGTCACTGTACAAAATAGCATAGTGCCACTTTGTGATCTGTGGGTCAAACAGGTTCAGGGGTCATTCTGCGGTACAGGACAGATATAGTCAATGTCCAGTGAAACTAAAATGGAAGTTCAAAGACTCCTTTTCCCAGCACTTTTTAATCTGTGAGTCAGACAGGTTTAATGGTCATACTGCGGTACAGGACAGGTATAGTCTATGTCCAGTTCAACTAAAATGGTGGTTGAAAGACTCCTTTTTCCGGCACTTTTTAAATGTGGTTCTCATGCAGGTTTGGGGCTCATGCTGTGGCCCAGGACAGGTATAGTCAATGTCCAGTGAAACTAAAATGGTGGTTGAAAGACTCCTATTTCCGGCACTTTTTAATCTGTGGGTCAGACAGGTTTAATGGTCATTCTGCGGTACAGGACAGATATAGTCAATGTCCAGTTCAACTAAAATGGTGGTTGAAAGACTCCTTTTTCCGGCACTTTTTAATCTGGGGGGTCATGCAGGTTTGGGGCTCATGCTGTGACCCAGGACAGGTATAGTCAATGTCCAGTTCAACTAAAATGGTGGTTCAAAGACTCCTTTTTCAGGCACTTTTTATCAGTGGGTCAGACAGGTTTAATGGTCATACTGTGGTACAGAACAGGTATAGTCAATGTCCAGTGAAACTAAAATGGTGGTTGAAAGACTCCTTTTCCCAGCACTTTTTAATCTGTGGGTCAGACAGTTTTAATGGTCATGCTGCGGTACAGGACAGTTATAGTTAATGTCCAGTTCAACTAAAATGGTGGTTGAAAGACTCCTTTTTCCGGCACTTTTTAAATGTGGATCTCATGCAGGTTTGGGGCTCATGCTGTGGCCCAAGACAGGTATAGTCAATGTCCAGTGAAACTAAAATGGTGGTTGAAAGACTCCTATTTCCGGCACTTTTTAATCTGTGGGTCAGACAGGTTTAATGGTCATTCTGCGGTACAGGACAGATATAGTCAATGTCCAGTTCAACTAAAATGGTGGTTGAAAGACTCCTTTTTCCGGCACTTTTTAATCTGGGGGTCATGCAGGTTTGGGGCTCATGCTGTGACCCAGGACAGGTATAGTCAATGTCCAGTTCAACTAAAATGGTGGTTCAAAGACTCATTTTTCCGGCACTTTTAATCTGTGGGTCGGACAGGTTTAATGGTCATACTGTGGTACAGAACAGGTATAGTCAATGTCCAGTGAAACTAAAATGGTGGTTGAAAGACTCCTTTTCCCAGCACTTTTTAATCTGTGGGTCAGACAGGTTTAATGGTCATACTGCGGTACAGGACAGTTATAGTTAATGTCCAGTTCAACTAAAATGGTGGTTGAAAGACTCCTTTTTCCGGCACTTTTTAATCTGGGGTCATGCAGGTTTGGGGCTCATGCTGCATTCCAGGACAGGGATATTCAATGTCCAGTTCAAGTAAAATGATGGTTCAAATCATACTGCCTTCTGGCACTTTTTAATTTGTGGGTCATGCAGGTTTAAGGGTCATGCTGTGGTGCAAGACAGGGATAGTGAATGGTCTGTGAGTTTTTTTCTGTGGCTTTTATAACCTAAGTGTGTTGCCTAAGATGTAGCCCGTATCCATTTGACTGTTGTGGATGTTAATTCCAGCTTCTCCATCCCTGTTTGGGTGTAAGAATGAAGGTGTTGTTCCTCTCCCATAGACTTTAATGGTCATCGGCGATAATCTATTATCGACTATCGGATATCTTATTGATAATTACCGATATCGACTATCGACCCGATGAGATAGTCAAGTAATCGTCACACAATCCCCAAAAAATATTTTTAAAAAATAAAAAAAAAAATATTATGAAAGATGGGATACAAAGATATAACACTGTGAAAATCCACGGGAAGTAGGCCTGACTCGATTTTGGGTTTTAATGGTGGGGACCCAATTCTTACCGGGGGCTGATGGTAGGTGGAGACCACCCCAGGGAGTGGAGCTAAAGGGCCCCCAGTCTTCCCCGGGACCAACCAATCCAGGATGGACTCGCAGGGAACCCCCCGGTCAACCGGAAATTTGGGCCCCCGTGGGGAGAGCCCAGGTAAGGGGGGGACCCAGGGCATTGGGAGTGATGGTAGCATACATATAACCGTAGGAGGACTATAGGTCCCAGGAGGGTAACAGACAAGTTCAGCAATAGAAAACAACAGATAGTAGGGAAAATAAGAAAGCAGGGAAAAAGCAGGAAGCACAGGTGCAAATCACAGGGGACAAAAAAAGAGGTCAGGGGCTTGTGGCCAAACAAACTGATTAAGCATTCAGGGGATAACCTAAAAGCGAATAAGGAGCAGCACAGAAGCTCAGTTGAGCAATACAGTGATCTGACACTGGAGCAAGGGCATGAAGTTCCTAATATCCCCGAAGGTTAAAGGTCACTGGTCAGGTAATTGGGACACTGTCCTTAAAATAACAGAACAATGTTGCGCACCCCCTAGGGAAACAGGAGCGAGGGTTGGTGAGTACTAAGTGCCGCCAGCCACGTACATTGCCTTGCACCAACGCTCGTCACAGCAGGGACAGAATAAACGGGAACTGATAAGAAAACTAGCAGCAGGGACACAGGCCACCATGACAATCAGGGAGCCACAGCAGAGACATGGCAGGCATGGACACGCCAACAGTCCGGGCAGGGACGAGGTGAACCCTGAAGACCCCCCCCAAAGGCCCCTCTTCCCCCTCCAAATCCGAGAATGGAAATCCCACATAGGTCAAGGGCAAGAAACATTACGGGGGCAACATCAAAACCTACTACAGGCTGAGATAGCATAAGGGAAAAAATAGATAAGGGAGGTGAGGGGGGAACAGGGCATAGAAAAAAATGGGGGAATCGGGGCGGAAAAAAGCAAAACGGATACAGAGGTTTGGGGGAAATATGGCCGCAGGAAAAGAATCTCTGGGCGGGCCCATGGCAAAGGTTACTGTGTTTGGGGGTGACCAAGCGCGGGGACAAGATGCTCTGGGGGAACATGATAGGTGGTCAGCCAGGGCCCCTTGGCAGTTCCCTGGAGTTTTTTCGTATTTCCCACGGTGACAGTACGCTGGTTAACAGGTGTGAATCCACTGTAATCACCATGGCGAGATGGTAGAAATGGAGACCATGCCAGGGAACGGATTTAAAGAGGCCCCGGTCTTCCCCGGAGCCCGACAAAGCCCGGAGATTTCTGGGGGGAAACCCAGGTCGCTACCCCTGATGTTGCTATTTGTGGTGACAGCAGAGGTGCAGGACAGGGAAACAGGACACTGGGTGCAATGGTAGCAAATGTATAGCCGTAGGAGGACTACAGGTCCCAGGAGGGTAGCAGACAGGTTCGAAAGATAACAGCAGAAGTAGCAAATAAAGCAAAGGCGGGGTACAGCAGTGGAGACATTTGGAGTACGACAGACAACGGTCCATGGCAGCAACACACTGCATAAGAGAATAGCTCAGCTGGATCAGAAGAAGAAGCTCTACAATTTAAAACACAGAGATTTTGGGTGATTTTATAGGGGAAAAAAGAGTGGTGTGAAAAAAACCAGCAAGATGAGTCATTTTGTAAGATTTTTAAACCCAAAAAAGTTGGGGGTCAATGTGGGTTTGACATCAAGAATGGGGGGCATCCCATGTCTTTTATACGATTTGTACACAATACTGCGTCGGTGGGTTGGTTCTCATAGTTACTTAATTTGTCAAATCTGAGGGAAATTCCATGTTTAATCACATGGGAGTATAAAAGTGGGGACCAGCTTTTTAAAAACCACCCCAAGGACATAAGGATGCTGGGTTTTTGACAGCAAAAAAAAGTAAATGGGGAGAAAAAGGGGTTTTTGTTGTTAATGGCTTTAACAGGCCCCTTAGACTCTGTTCCCTGGTGCGGCTTACACTATCTCCTGCAATGGTACAGTGAATCCATTACTCCAGCCGTTACATAATGGTGTTATCTATGCATAGGTGTCACCTTGTATTGTAATTCTGCCTGCCAAAAGAACAAGAAGACTGCTGTGAAGTACTGTAGTCTCTACAAAACAGTATGTGTCAAACTATTATTAGACTTTTGTTTCCTTAGAGGAGAGATTTGCTGCAACACTGCAAAACAGCATTGTATAAAAGGTTTAAAAGCTAAGTAAAAGAGCGAGTGACCAAGCTTGTGAGTGTGTCTTCTGTCTGAAGTCGGTCTTTGGCTTAAGTGTGCAGACCTAAGATTGATGGGGAAAAGTCCTTGTTAATCCTTCAGCAAATATCTGTGTTTATTTATTATTGCAGTACTTTTAACATCTATAACATCTATAGCATTTATATGGCTACACCTAAATAAAATGGGAATGGTTGATGATATTAACTTCCTGTTTGTGGCACATTAGTATATGGGAGGTGAAAAACTTTTCAAGATGGGTGTTGACCATGACAGCCATTTTGAAGTCAGCCATTTTGGTTCCAACTTTATTTTTTCCAATGGGAAGAGGGTCATGTAACACATCAAACTTATTGAGAATTTCACGAGTGTGTCTTATGACTGAAGTGTGTCTTTGACTTAAGTGTGCAGACTTAAAAGAGTTGTCTCACTACAAGGATTGCTTTTTATGTTAAAGATCTTGCAAAAACAAGTCACTTTGCAATATGTGTCCATTAACAGTGTTTTAACTATTCCTAGATATCCCCTCTTGTATGGGCTGCATCAGCTCCTCAGGTCACTATAGCTACAGACCTGTTTGATCTCTCCTGATAGGCTCCCAGCACTGGTTGCTATAACTACAGATTTGGCTTCTACTGCAGCCTAGTGGAAGCCAGTAAACACGCCCTTGAATTCAAAGTGAAACCAAGAAAACATGACTGAGGTAAGATGGATCAATGTAGTGAGGCAACCCCTTTAAGACTGATGGGGAGAAGATTTTGGGATTTAAGAAGGGACAGTATTGTACGGATTTTTATATTTATATCTGTGTATCTCTTTTTGTAACATCCCCATGAGTTCCATGATTGACAATGCTGTCCAGTGCACAACCTGTGGAGTGTATGCAATCTTTGAATTACAGTTCGAGGGTCCATAATGCTGTGTGAGATGTGTGCACACTAAGGAGCCCAGATCCTGGATCTAAATGAGCAAGTGGCAACACTGAGATCTATTGTCAACTTGAAAGCGAGTCGGTTGCTCACTGAGCAATCACTCGCACGTGTAGATGCTGGGGAGGATGGCAGCATGGAGGTGCAGGGAAATGAGGCAGCTAGCTGGGTAACAGTCAGAAAGAAGGGTAGAGGGAAAAGTGTCAGGGAGGCTAGTCCTGATCTGGCACACCCCAACAAATTTGCAAGATTGGCAGATGAGGAGGATGTCAGCTCAGAAATAGCATTGCTGCAGCAAGACACTGCTCCAGTAAGGTGGGGAATAGCAGTGCAGGTCAGGCTAGACAGGTGCTCGTAGTTGGGGGACTCCAGTATTAGGGGAATAGACAGGGCAATCTGTCACAAAGACCGGGATCATCGAACAGTATGTTGTTTACCTGGGGCCCCAGTTTGACATATCGCGGATCGGGTTGACAGACTGCTGGGTGATGCTGGCGAGAATCCAGCTGTCATGGTCCACATTGGCACCAATGACAAAGTAAGAGGTAGGTGGAGTGTCCTTAAAAACGATTTCAGAGACTTAGGCCAAAAACTGAAGGCAAAGACCTCCAAAGTAATATTTTCAGCAATACTACCCGTACCACGGGCCACACCAGAGAGACAGTGGGAAATTAGAGAGGTGAATAAGTGGCTCAAAAATTGGTGTAGGAAAGAGGGATTTGAATTTTTTGAGAATTGAGCTGACTTCTGTCTTGGCTACAGACTCTATGCTAGGGACAGGCTGCACCTAAATGGGGAGTGTGCAGCTGTATTTGGGAAAAAAATGGCCAGGAATTTGGAGTAATATTTAAACTAGGGACTGGGGGGACTAACTACAAAGATATCATGCAAGATAGTGAAGATTGATAGCAAGGAATTAGAAATAAAACAGGGGATGGAGTGGAGGAGGGTAGCAATAGTTAAAAAGAATAGGGATAAAGAAATAAAAACTGACAAATCTCTAAATTGACCAATGCCAGGAGTCTGACCAACAAAATAAATGGACTAGAATTATTTATTGGTGAAGAAAATTATTACATAGTGGGATAACTGAGACATGGTTGGACGAGAGGTGTAACTGGGCGGTTAACTTACAGTGTTACATTTTATTTTAGAAGAGATCATAAACACCGGAAGGAGGGAGGTGTATGTCTCTGTGTAAAAAACCTGTCTGAAGCTAACACTGCGGGAAGATATAGATAATAGGAAAAAAGCATGAGGAATCATTATGGGTAGATATGCATTGGGTTAATAACAAATAACAAAATTCTACTATGGTTGAACTGCTATTGGCCCCCTAATATAACAGAACCAATGGAAGATATACTTCTCAGGTAAATACAGTGCGGAAAAAAAGTATTTAGTCAGCCACCAATTGTGCAAGTTCTCCCACTTAAAAAGATGAGAGAGGCCTGTAGTTGACATCATAGGTAGACCTCAACTATGAGAGATGTGACAAGAAAACAAATCCAGAAAATCACATTGTCTGATTGGAAAGAATTTTTTTTTGCAAATTATGGCACCAGTAGCTTTGTTCTAAAGTGCTTTACTTCATTAAAGTG